>OX439381.1:9075021-9350021 GCA_949319315.1 Zelleria hepariella
TTTTGTTTGCGCGCTTCTTTTTGACTAACAATAACGCGGTGACGACGGCGGAGAGGGTTCCTTTTAAAGTAGGTTTTAAACGTGATACATTATCGAAATGGCGTTGCTTTAAAGCTTTTCTCGGTTTCAGTGGAAGCGATTCGTGGATAAATGATTGATGTGCGGAGGCGCGTCACGCGGCGCTATCAACCGAGACTCACGTGCTTTCACTTACCGACACCGAAAATATTTTACACTTAGCTCGTGCCTTCCAACGTGACTTATAGCTGGAAATGTACACAAGACAGTACGTCGACGCTTACACGCTAGAACTCTACTCGGTTCCGTTACGGGCGACTTTACAATAAAAGTTTACACTCTGACGAGCTGTCGTTTGTACCTAATATAGAATAGGTTCTATATTAGGTACAAACGACAGCTCGTTTATAATTTTTACCTTTACACGTAACAAATATTTGTTTCTGTTTTATAATAATAATAACCCCCGTGTGGTTCCCGGGAGGTAAAGAATTGGACCAACCCATTTCTTCCCGTCGGTGTCGTAAAAGGCGACTAAGGGAATGGAGGGACCATTAAGGTTCCTCCACCGCAGGGCAGCTTGTGGCGAGCTGTTGGTATGTGGCGGTACCACGGACCCGAATCTTCCGAGGGTCGAAAACTGGTCCTCGCATCCACGTCTTTGTACAAGAGTGGATTGGAATCCAAGAGGACCGGGACCCTCACCTCTGGCTTGCCTTTACCGGCCGTCCAGAGTGGAGCGCAAGAGCTATATGCTCGCAGGGTGGAAGTGAAAGATGCATAAGACGCGAGTTGGCACTGTGACTACTGTGGCTACCACTACAGTCACTGGGTAGAAAGCGGCGCACACCTCTCGACACCCTGAGCTGTTCACAACGATGTTGCCACCTTGCTGTCCAGGGCTAGCCCATAAGCGGCGGCATATTTAGGTGGCCCATTTAGTGAGCAGCAAGTCACCGTCTGCCAATTTAATAAGTTGAGACATTTTAGTGGCAGACGACCGTTGTCTCAACTCCATAGCCCAGTTACCCAGTCCAGAATCAGAATCAAATCAGAATCAATTAGTTTTATTCAATATTCCATAAATAAATTATTTACATTGAACGTCAAAATATTATCTAAAGTAAAAAAAAGGTATATAAATCAGATACTTATTACTATCTAATACTAAGTATCTAGCTACTTTTTTTTCTCCAGCTTCACTAGCTCTGATCGTTCTTGGAGAAGAAGCATGGTAAAGAAACTCCAAGGATCTCGTGCTTAAAAAATAATACATTTGTAATGCAGGTAGGAACTTAAAAAATAACACATTGGTAAGTGTGGTGATCGTGCGCTGAACTGGTTTAGTGCCAGACTTCTTTGTCATTTAGATAATCCATACGCATCCCCATAACCCAATTCTTTGTTGCCACCCAACCCTACAATAGCCTGTGCTCTTTGCGGGAAAGCCACCAGAGTGCATTTTGTGATGTGGTGTGCTCTGAGGGTGGATCCAATAAGTGTACCCACATTGCATCAGGTCGGCGTGACCTGTGCTTTTGACGGGAAAGTACTGCGAGTGTATTTTGGTTTATGGTACTCTCGCAGGATGGACCTTGAGGATGCGCATGGTCACGTCGCACCAGGTCAATGTAGGTGGTGCACCTGATGGGAACCCTCAAGTGTATTTTTGTGTGTTTGTTGCACTCTGGGGGACCCAACTGTTGCACCACGTTACATAAGATCAAAGCTGTCAAACGGGCCTCTACGTGTTGGATACGTCCCCACGCACGCCGGCTAAAGGACCGGGACTCTGTAGTCCCGTGAATCTTTACGATAGACATACATAATAATAATAAATAATAATAAATCATTTTATTTCGATCACTAGGATCATAATGGGCGAGTTACATTTTTTACACAGAAGAACATTCTTACACAGAAAAAATACAAAAATAGGAAGCACAAAAAATTATTAAAGACAACAAAACCAATTTTATGACACGGACAATACTTTCAGCCAGTGCCTTAGAAAAAAGGATCAATTGTTACGTACACGTACGCTAACTCACGCATTTTAATCAGCTAAGCATTGTTTTACGTCGAGTTTAATGCAACTTGATTTATACCAGGCAGCAACCTTTTATATTTCCCATGCTCATGTAATGGGGTAAAGTTTCACAGGGGTATAGAGGGAAATCTTTAAGCGCGGCTGCAAGCGAGCTCAAGGCAGGAGTCCCGAGTCGCATCACACTAGCTTTGAGCTAAACTTTAAACAGCCACAAAGGTTCATTTGAATGGAACTCGCAGTAAAATTTGCATACTTATTTACATTATCTCTGCAGCACACAAGTGGGGCCCTTTCATTATCAAATTCACGAAACAGGGGTGCGAGCGGGTGGGGTGCTGTCGGAATACAAAGCTGAAGTTGAAACCGATTATCAACGGATTCCACGCAAAAAACGTCACCTTATTAACACGGCAATAAAACTATGGGCGGGCGGCGCGCCTAATGAATTCGAGAGAGACACTCCACACGCTTGAGCTCCCTAATTCGATACAATCTGAATTTATTACTCGAGTTCCAGGAAACTTCACTTGTGCGGTGTATAGTTGGTTGATTTCAGTCTATAAAATAATACTTTAGTCATAGTATGTATTTAATCTTCTTATTGTAATTTTAAAGTATCGCGTCCCATCATTTAAAAGTCACGTAAACTAAGTAAGCTACATTAGATTACCCACACTTTTAAGAGCATTTCCCAACTTTTGCTACAATTTATTTTTACGTGAATTCTAGTGAGGTCGCCGTCGACGTGAGAATAATTAGATTCAACCCTTTTACTCTCTCGAGCAAAGGAAAGTCCGTAAATTGGAAAACTAAACTGTGCGGATCTCACCCCGGGATTCAATTAGCTGCTAATCATATCTGGAGGGTTGTGACGGATCGATCCTCGCCCTTTCGGCCTGCCGTATCCTCACAACATGCGCCCAATTTTATGTGAGTCATTGCATTACTTGAAAAACTTTCTACGTACAATGCGTTGTTTATCAATTGTAGCATAACAGTGAAAAATACACACAATACAATTCTATATCCGCTATGCAAGCAAGGTTTTCTGTAGTGTCTGGTCAGTATTTAATTTTAAAGAAAAACTTTATAGAGTAAATATTATATTTTTTGTACATTGATATCAAAAACTTGGCTGTAATTGACAGAAAAAATATGTTAATCGCCAAGAAATAAATAGAAATAAAACGTATTTTATTTTTAATACTTCATGGCGTCTTAGTTTATTAACGACCAGAGCGCGCTCCAATGAGGTTTAATTTGATATTAATAATTTTATCCGACTTATTTGTATTCCTTTTGTGAAAGTTAACTTATTTTTTCTTGAAACCTAATATTTTTTCTACACCTTTTAAGTGGCAGTCTTCATTTCACCTCGCCCGGTTTAGGTATATCCCAACCAGAGATGGGAGATACAGCTAGATACATTATTTCAAAACTGGACGATATATCAAATTACTAAGCAGCACTAGGAAAATGCTTTGAAGCTTTAAAGCCTAACAAAGGGATGCTTTGTTTACATACATAGTAATATTTTAGTCCATGTAACCTTTACAACGCTCCCATATAGACGTCTGCTTCAACAATTTACGTTTCAATGCGGCACCCAGCAGACTAACAACAGTAAACATTTTTTTTAGTAAAACTTCAACCGCTAACAAACTAAACTGAAAGTTATAGAATTTTGCGACGATCTTACGAACACACACCTTATGTCACTGACAAATTTTAAATAACAATTAAAAGTAGTATTTTAATGTTGGACGAGCGAGCGAACCGAGCGAAGTTTTCCGAGTCTACTTGAACAATCCGGCGTTTCTAAGTGTGTATGTATGTAAGGGAGTATGTATGTATGTGTATGTATGTATGGATTTATGTATGTATGTTCGACGATATCTCGAGTATAATTGATCGGAACGTCATAAAATTTGGTAGATGAGTGAATGAAACAATTTTTTTTTTTGTGTTCGGACATGAGACAAATTGGTCAAGGGGTTGCCGAGATATGCAGTTAAAAACATACACCGCGAGGTCATAGTTCGGAGCTCACTTCTAGTAGGTACTTTTAGGATGGAGTAATGAGATGATAATCTTAAACCAAAAAGCTGTCAAAGGTTAAAGATGTACTTCGAAGAAAATCATGATTGCTATGCAATCGCACAAAAATACTTTTGAACTGAAAACCCCTAGATTATTTGGTAGTCGGTTAAAAGGTAGACTCGCCGTTAGTCTGCGAAGCTGCCAGTCAACCTGCAGTCAACTGTTCAAGGTCCTCTACCTAATGTTCAGTTGCACGCTATGCAAGATAAGACATCGGATTTACGGTATGTATCTGTGAGAGTATTTCTGTTCAGGACAAAATAAATATATCTAAACCTACTGTACAGAGAATAAAGGTTTGGACGAAAAACAAACCCTTTAACGTAAATTGCGCTAAATGGAAAAGTACAGAAACGCATTCATAAGCGTTAGCTTTTACATAGTTGCGGAATGACGCTAAATATGTACATAAGTATAACAAATTATTGGGGATCTTTCACTCATATGCCTACAATTCCAACTTTTAGGCTTAAGACGACGTACGTCTCACAACTAGCGCCGCCAATGAAAAAAAAACATTTCCTTTTTTTGGATGCGTTTTTAGCAAAAAACGCTCCTGCGATTTCTCAACGCGAGGCTTAACTATTTTTAGGACCTAATGTTTGGATTCCAGGATTGGATTTCCTACGAATGCAATCGATTCTCGCCAAAAGTGGCCACTTTTGGCGAGAATCGATTGCATTCTTAAGTTCTAGGATCTGGAATCCAAACCTTCGGTCCTAAAAATAGTTAAGCCTCGCATTGAAAAATCGCAGGAGCGTTTTTTGCTAAAAACGCATCCAAAAAAAAAGATATGATTTTTTCCATTGGCGGCGCTAGTTGTGAGACGTACGTCGTCTTAAGAAGGCTAGGAGCTCATTTCTCGGCAACTGTATACGCTTCTATAATAAGATCCCAACAGATATCCTAAGTTTACCAGAGGCCCGATTAAAAAATGTGTAAGGCACACGTTGTACCAAAAGGCCTATTACAGAATACATGATTATCTAAATGACAAAGAAGTCTGGCACTAAACCAGTTCAGCGCACGATCACCACACTTACCAATGTGTTATTTTTTAAGTACCTACCTGCATTACAAAATGTATTATTTTTTAAGCACGAGATCCTTGGAGTTTCTTTACCATGCTTCTTCTCCAAGCACGATCAGAGCTAGTGAAGCTGGAGAAAAAAAAGAAGCTAGATACTTAGTATTAGATAGTAATAAGTATCTGATTTATATACTTTTTATTACTTTAGATAATATTTTGACGTTCAATGTAAATAATTTATTTATGACATATTGAATAAAAACAATTGATTCTGATTCTGATTCATAAGCGCTCATTGCGCTGAGTGATACCAAGATGGTATTTAGACCTTGAAACAGTTACTGTGGTTTGATAGAGCCAACGTAACAGCTATTATATTTTATCGAAGATTTCCTTCTTCAATATCTGGATAGTAGCCGCGCCAGTCTAATGCAGTCCGTTATCCTCCATTAGCGGTTTAATTGAGGACTTTCTAGCTTATGTTGTGTGGGTGATTAGGCATTAAAGTGAATGGAATATATAATAGTGGGCTCGAATACGGCCCGAAGGCGCCAAACTATGCAGTTACGGCGAATAGTTGAGTCGGAACGTAGTGTTATCGCACGTAGCCGAGCAAGAATGTGAGCGATAGAAAGTTCCCCACTCGATTAAACGCAGCGGTGCAAGCAAACACCGCCGGAAAACACCTAACTATTGACCCGGTCCCTACGTAGGCAACTTTTAATATCGCCAAATTGCCTCGACATCATTTAGCCGCAGCAAATATTACTTTAATCCCAGAGCAATAAAGTTTAAGTGTCTGAGCTTGCGGAGAATGTAATAAAACCTTTTGAGTTTTAAGACGTGGGTTAAAAGTTTTAGTTGTTTCTTTCTAACTGATGTGGTGAGGGCATAAGAGTAAGGCTGTGCGTCTCCCTCTTGCGCGTCTCATGAATGTCACGGCTATATTGCTGAGAAGGGCTGCAAGACGTCGACAATGAAAATTCTTGGTATAATGCGTGCGGGATGAGAATGGGATGGAACCTTGTCAAACTCAATCGAAAACATACTGTAATTTACTTTGACAAGGTTGCATCGACGCGAGTTTGCTTACCGCGCGCGTCTCAGTTCCAAAAGGTCGCATCCCATTCTCATTCCGCACGGATTATATACCAGTATTATCTTATGAGGCACTATGTGTGCCATGTTATGTTTTTCATCCTTGTAAGCTTTGGGAAAAAAACAAATATAACTACTATGTAGATACAACTATAGTAAGTTCTTAAAAAGCATTGTGGTACAAATATGAACACTTACTAGATGTTACTGCTCTACTTACATAACATTAGGTTATTACTGCCTACGAAGCGGTAGCTCCGGTTAATAAAAACGCCAATAAAATTTAATCTCGTGTACGAACACGATCGTCACGAATTCCGATGAAAAACAAATGGAAAAATTTAGTGGCTGTTACTTTGGGGATACGACAGGTCTATTTGACGACAGAGTCAACGCCCCACATAGCTTAGGGGTTGGCGTCCTTCCGAAAGCAGGTTTATGACGGACACGTGCCGGCCTGGCCTCGACACCCGCAGACAGACAGCTTTACGAGCATGCACACTCGCAAAAACACACAAAACGAACCAGCTTTAGAGCTCAAAGTTCTTCGAGCAGCCGTATCAAAATAATCTTACCAATTCTAGAATCTTGGCCAAAAGACTTAAGTATGTCTTGACCGCAAAAGGAAGTTTGCTGGCGTAGATTCGTCCTCGATTCGTTGCACCTTAGGATTAAATTCACTTCACTTGTAATCCAATGGAAGAAGAAAAGCAATATGGATTCCTTGCCTTGGATATTGCAGCGGTATGGGGTGGCTGAGGCGATGGCACCTCCCCCGTCTATTCTCGTCTAGTCTGGGGGCTGGCCATTGCCTCCACAAGTATGCTCGTATTTTTATAGCAGACAAGGACGTAATTGACACTTTTGCACACTTCATTTAAGCGCCTCGCCGCAATGGGACGATTTATTTTCTGCGTCCGAGTGCACAGCTTTGACGGCGACCGTCGTTAAAAAAACATATTTGCTTGAAAATACTTTTACGTTTTAAAAACAGCCCGGTGAAATAGTAATTTTTCTAATCAAATTATGGAGACAACACAAAATAACTAGTGGTTCGCCCCGAACTATGAACTCGCGACCCCATATCTCAGTAACCCCTCGACCGATTTGGCTCATGTTCGAACTTAAAAATTCTCTTGGCCTCATTTACCTGCCTACCAAATTTCATCACGATCCGACTAAATTTACTCAAGTTATCGTCGAACGAACATTCATACATACATACATACATACAAACGCCTGATTGTTCCAGTAGACTCGGAGAACTTCGCTCGCTTCGCTCGCTCGTTCAATCATCTTTTAATCCATGCTTCTGTACTTACCTATGTACCTATCTACTGCACCAAAATGTAGAGCAGCTGATTATTTTTAAAGATTTCAGAGTTGGCCCTATTATATACTAGTGGTTCGCCCCGAACTTTGAACTCGCGACCCCATATCTCAGCAACCCCTCGACCGATTTGGCTCATGTTTGAACTTAAAAATTCTCTTTACCTTATTTACCTGCCTACCAAATTTCATAACGATCCGACCAAATATACTCAAGTTATCGTCGAACGAACATTCATACATACAAACATACAAACATACAAACATACAAACATACAAACATACATACATACAAACGCCGGATTGTTCCAGTAGACTCGGAGAACTTCGCTCGCTTCGCTCGCTCGTTCAATTAGTGAGTATGAAATGAGTACGCCATACATATAGGTAGGTACTACTATTAAAACCATAACCCTCCTTTTGGGGAGTCGGGTAAAATGTCATAAATTTATTTTCAGAAAATATTTCACACAAAAAATACTTCTCGGGGCTGATGATGGATCGCTTGTGTACTTGCGATCCTTACTTGAGTACCTGCGGTTACGAAATTGGTTCCTCAGGGACCTTTTCTCCCAATAATTGGGAAGGGCATTGTCAATCTGGCTCAAAATGCGATACGAAAACTTATTTTTAAGGGTAGGTTATATTAATGCGATAAGGGTAAACAAATTGGAATACTTGTAGCCCTTATTACCTGTCACATAAATCATGGCGCAACACAAACATGACTCTCCACCAAATGGGAGCTAGAGCGTTCCACTCGACACCTTTGCTTTCTTATTTTCTGGGGTGAGACTTGATTTGAGTATGACATCCTTTACCAGGGGGACCTACTAAATAAATGACCTAAACGTACTTTCCTTTTTTCAGTTCGTACCTATCAACTTTCCCGGTGTTGATACTATCTCGACAAACATGAAAATCGTGCTGCATAAGTGCCATCCGACGTTATGAACTAATATGACATTCGACTTACGGTCAACTATAGAAATCCAATATGGAACGATCAGGCGGCGCGGTCATAAGTAATTAAAAATATGTCATTCGCAGTCGACTTTTCCATTCGAGCATATGTCGAAATGGGAAATGAATCATTTCTGATTCATATTTGTACTGAAATTCCGATTGGTTTGTTTGCGATCGAAATGTTTATTTGGTCTCCCAACCGAAACGGGCTTTTTAAAGAAATTTCCGTATCCGGTTTCGGTTGCACTGTTTTTCTGTTTATTCTGTTGTTTCATTATAGAGCGGGACTCCCATATTTCAATATTGAATAATACCAACTCAATACCTCTCCGTGTTATTGGCTGCTATAGGTACTCATAATGTTGTTTGGAGGCGGCGAGGGGCGCCACACGACGCATGACTTCGGCACTACGGAGATGTCTTATTATTCACCGAGAGGGAACGTCTCTGTTTTCCTCAACTAAATTAACTTTAGGGTTCACCGAAAGGGGTATTTCCGTTGCCTCAGAACAACGACGTGTAGATTAATGGTATTAATAAAACACACTCACTAATAGCGCACTGTAATTATGGGATAAATTATTTCCTTGATGAATTAAATATCACGTCGTTGATGACATTACAGCAGAGGTATTTGAAATTATTGTTTTAATTATTTACAAAATAGTCACTGATGTTATAAAAATAAGTACAATAGAGTTAGGCCCGGTTTCTTCTCAACTCTAGCAAAATTCTCAACTCAGAAACCGGGCCTTAGACGTTTATTTATTTATTCAATCTTAAATAACAAAAAAATCGCCAAACTGCTAGACAGTTTGTTGGCAAACAATGCACTCTTATTATATTTATACTAACTTTAATTTATATTCTTAACCTACAATACGTAAAATTATTTATTTTGTTTATTCTATCAAAACCAATTAACAAACTTAAATCGTTTTAGCGTATGGTGTAGCGTATAGTGATAGTGATAGGTACTGGTATTTTCGGAACTCTTGTCAGTCAGTCGTAAAAAGATGAGTAGTGTAGCATGGGTTGAAGAAACATCATGACCTCAGCAATACATAAAATCCATTACCCGGGGGGCGGTTGGCACGGGAGCTGGTCGCATCTGGTCAGCCGCGGCCGCGGAGCCGCGACCTGATTTATCTTCAGCATCCATCACCGCCGCCTCAGCTGAGGACGCGCCTTGTCTCCCCTACCACTCTAATGGTTTTGCACTCCACGGCGACCGGTCACTCATTCTGTTATCTTTCACAATCCATTTCGCGTCCGCCCGCCCGCCGCCGCCAATGAAAGTTGAACGAGCCCCGACAATGTGCTAGGAGAGTTGTCACACCTGCCCGAGTTCCCAATGCTAATCAACTGTCGGTGACATAGAATAGTTTAGCATATAAATTACATTCAGTCGTCAGGGCTCCACCAAATTTGTCGTCCCCGAATAATGTTTAAAATATTTAGTCGTTCATAATTTTGCTAGATTTTCAGATTGCAATTTGCATGTTAAATAAACGCCAATCCGGCCGCGTCGCGTTGATCCCTATATCACTGAATATTAATGTGACGCCGAGATTTTGTTTTACTTTGTGGAAACTCGATTATGATGCAAAACAGCTGACGGTGCGCTGGCTGACACTTCGCTGCGTCACAAAGCCAGCCTACGCCTGCGCTACACGGCACGGTCCGACGACACGCGCCTCCCTATGTCTACTGTCTAGGCACACCGCCTAAAGTCAATTACAATTTGCACTAATCAATTTATGCTAGGCGTCTCTATGGTACCACTATTTTGTTGTGGTTTTAGTTACCGTCTGGAGGTGATAGTGCATAGGTACCTGAAGCTCGATATTAGACAAGTTGATTCACAGGTTCATCGATAATGATCCCCGTTATGATATTTAATTGTATAACGTATTTAGCCAAAGATGATATTAGTGGGTACCTAAATTGTATTGTGAGAAGCATAATAGCCTCAAAATCCATTATGAGCAAGTTTTAATCCGCGAGATTATGATCCGCCTTATGTATTCTGTGCTCAGGGATCCTTTCATACGGGCGTGCAGGTGCATTATGCTCCGAAGTGCTCGTTGTTCTTCTTCAAATCAAAACAAAGGCAATAAAGTCTATTTACGATTATCTTTGTTTCGTTTTGAGCCGCTTTACATACACTGGATGCTTTTTAGGGTTTCCTAATCAACCATATTACTTAGTTTCGCCATGTCCGTCCGGCTGTCGGTCCGCACTTTGAACTTCACATCTTCGATACACAATTTGTGGCCATACAAAACACAGTATAAATAAATGAAATTGGGCTATTTGCGAAACTTACATGTTATTTCGTAAGCTATAGATAGAAGCGAAATTAAATATGTTTTGAAAATGCCAGCCAAAAATTTAATGCTTGGTGTTCATATTAAAGTATGCATTGGAATCCGGGCAAGACTATTTTTCAATTTCCTCCGCGGTAGTCGATCCCGGTTTTTTAATTGCTGTTGCTAATTTGCTACAGAGCATGACCATGTGTTTCGAAATAGTCAGGGTAGGTAGGTAGTGCATTTTCCAATTCCAGTAAAGAGAATGAGTCTCATAATCACCACGTCGATTTGTACTCAGTCTTGTACAGTGAACGACACTGTGGGATAACTCTTTTTATTCGATTGACTCCCTTATGCCACGCACGATAAGAACTATTATGGGTATCCTACCATGTCGCTGGCCGTACGTAGGTGTGCGAATGCACCTATACAATTTATCGGCTCCGCGGAGTGAGAAAATTTTTCTTTTGCACCCTCACCACAGGCATCTAATGATGCTTTACTGCGCTGGGGGAAAGGTCAACTAGTATTTAATCTAGCGTGAATGATTCATTGGTCCTGTGAAGTGGTCGGCCATGCAATGTTGAGACAATAAACAAAACTGTGCAGTTTGACAGGGCAGTGATTTTTTTAAATAGGTACAAGTTTTGCTTTGATAATGAATTGCAAAAAGGATACCCGTAATTCTGAAGTTTTGCTTGGATAATGCCAGTTTTGTTTGAAAGTTAGCAATTTTGCCGCAATTCTACAGGGTGGCCCAAACATAGACGTCAAGCGAGAAAATCTAGATAGCTGACACCGAGGGCTACCCGAATCACCCCCATGTATGTTCAGCCATTTTTTGTCGTTTAGAAGTAATGAGGCTTTTAAGGTTTTTTTGAAAAAAAAAATCCTAGTATTGAATTTTATTTTGTAACTTTTTTTTCTTTCGACTTTTCAGAGATATTTTTTATTCTTTAGGGTCTCAGATAATTTATCTAACACCAAAAAATAATGATTAGCTATGGACTTCTAGAAGTTACCGCAATTTTGATCCAAAGTCCAAAAATGATAATTTCGAGAAATCATCACTAAAATAGTTAGCATCGAGAAAAAATTAAGTAGAGGTCTGAAGGACTTTATTTTAATTTCAAAAACTTTCCCAAAGCCTTAGTGCTCAGAATAGCACAAAAAACATGTCCTTATATATGACTTTTGTTTAAGTAATTCGCGATCAAAGTCGAAAAACTGGAGTTTGAAGAACTTTTATTTCAATAGATTTTAATTTATTTTAGTTTATTCGGAAAAAGTTACAAAATAAAATTCAATACTGGGTAATTTGTTTTCAAAAAAACTTTAAAAGCCTCTTAACTTCTAAACGACAAAAAATGGCTGAACATACATGGGGGCGATTCGGGTAACCCTCGGTGTCAGCTATCTAGATTTTCTCGCTTGACGTCTATGTTTGGGCCACCCTGTATAAATTTGTAGGTGAAGGAACTTTTAATAGATCATAGATCGAATTATTCATAGAACGCGGAGCCTCCGAAGACGACACCAGGAACAGGGGAAGGGGCGAGAGAAAATTAGGAAGGCTGACCCCACCACCATGTGGGACTAAAGCTTGGAAGAGAAAGAGATGGTCCACGATCTTGAAGGTCAACAAATTCTCGTTATGACCATTGACTTATTTTCACATTACTGGGTCATGACAAAGTAACATGCCCCGTAAATCAGGCAAATTGAAATTTATCACTGGGCTTATAAAAAGAGGAAATTTAGCGTGTTGATCAAAATATACGCCGATGTTAATGAAATTAGCTAAAAGTTTAGCCACCTGTTCCGGGGGATGAGCGGGGGACACCGGCGGTTCTTGTCGGAATTTACCTACTTGCTTTAATTAGGATTACGGACGGTCATTTTTCTTGTTTAGCCGTAATTGATAAAGGGAGCGCGGTAGCCCGAGACCACATTGGGGCCGCTCGAAGCTGCAGCCGAATTTTTCACATAATTATTTATACACTGGCCGCACTCTGCCCTCGGCACCGTTTAATTTTGTTGGCATCATTAAAAAAAACAAAAAACAAACCCCTTTGATATCGTGATAACGATACATTTTAACCCTCGTCCGTATAATAATACCTATGTACGTAGATAGACATTCATCGTTTGAAACATTTTTATACGTTTCAGAGCATCGTTGAACAAATATTCGTGCAGTAGGTACAGACGAGCTGGCTTTTAAGTGGATTGAACGAAAATATTAAACAAATTGGCCTAGAGCTGGATTAAACAGTAAATTCTCATATCCTCGTATGAATGTTTCCCTTCAGAGAAGGGTGACCGGCGACCCCGCGTAGGGGATGCAACCTCAGCAATTGCGTTAAATCAGCAGTTTCATTGGATTAAACTCGTATCTGCAGTGCTATAGGCACTAGTTTTTAATATGGCCTCTGTTTAGGTAGAGTCAGCATAAAAATAACAAATCATTTCGATTAAATTTTATTGCTTTGTCGTAAAACTTAACACACTGCTTTTGCAAATCAAATTACTCAATAGAATATTTTTAACCGCACTTAGTTTGCAGTTTTAAATTACCGCATTTAGAAGTAGGGAGTACTGGCAATTCTGAGTTAGGTACATCTTGGCAGGTAAATAAATGTCGTTAGTTTTCCCGTGGAGATCGATAAGGTCGAGTGATTTGATTTTCCCGCCGAAGGCCCGCGTCGTCTCGGAGTTTCTTTCCGAGAAAGCGGCCGTGCCTACGAAACTGTCGCAAGACCAATATTGCTAAGGAAATTAGTTTATGTAAAATGTAGAACACGAACGAAAAATACCCAAGGAAAAGTGAAGCGGGAATATTGAAATCAATTCAATTTGCTTGTTACTTTTGCATTATAAGAATTCATTGGGTCGAAATAGAATTACAGACGAGGTAGCCTAAAAATATGTGTCACTTTTTCACTCTGCCTATAAGCTATATTAAAGCTGAATAATTTTGGAATATCATATAGCAGATTGTCTACATTTGCATGTACAATTAAAGCATTAATTACTTAGCAGGTAATCGTTTCTGATGAGCTAACAACTTTCAATTAGATCACCAACTACGGAAGCGGAAAATTTGAATCACATTCGCTGGCATATACCGTGTATGAATAATTTTAAACTCTCACACCAATTTTCTCTTGACACACATTGTGAGAGTACCTACAAAGTTTTCGAAAATTCATTTTAATAAAACATAAACCATCCGAAATAAAAAGTTTTGAATTGAATTGTATTGAATAAACTAATGAGACTACCTACATTTTAAGCTTAGGTACATGACAAGTAATTAGTGTAGTACTTACCTATAATAATTACATTTGAAATTCATAATGGTATCGAGCGATTGGACGGGGCGAGGCGTGTCTATGAATATTTTACATACTATTTTGCTGAATACGAATTCACACATCATTATGCCATAAGCAATATGAAAATGATTTGATTATTATATTAAATAGATTATTGCCCACATCAGAACAACCACTCATTCAGAATATTGTATTGGATTCTTTATGAAATATGGTTTGGTAGGGTATATTATTGCATGTAATTAATAATTACTTATCTTTCTTTTGTTTCAGGTGAGTAGCAACACGCGTATAAAGGCAAGATTTTACTGTTAGTATTTTGCGCTTGACTGTATTAGGAAGCTTAATTTGTTATACACCTTTACTTAATTTCAGATTGATATAATTTAGTTGTTTAGGCGTAAAAATAAACTAATTAACATACAACATTTCAGTTTTCTAAAAGGCAAAGCCTTAGTATCTACATTTGTGCAAAGAAAAAGTATGACGTTTCAATTGCAATTTATCTATTAGTTGGACATTAAATTATGCAAAGCCGATGGCGATGTGCCAACTCGCAGGATGCAGTCGCTCTGCATCCAATTACATCTCAACCCTATAATATTAAACGACGTTGCACGAATACAAATTAACTAAATAAATCAATACTGGCACCGAGACAAGAACAGCTTCTTTTAACTTGGAACTAAGTTAGCGAAACATACTAAATCCGATCCATCGCTATTGAGAAAATAGGCTTGTTTAATTTAAGCCATTTCCTGAAAGATGATCCAATTGGCAAAGAAATAATAAATAGATCGAACTAGCCCGACGGAACAAGGCTTTTCTTTAGACCGTTTTTAGTATATTGCTCTTAGAAAAAAATACAACTTGAAATGGGAATCTTCCCCACTTTATTTATTTAAACATTATTGAATACTAATTGAAACAATAAATTCAACTTCGGCCATGGTGCTCAAAGTTCAATCAAGGGTGGGATGCCTCGCAAACGCCCGGTATTGTTTAAGTTTGTGTTGGCTAATAAATTGACGTCGTCAATGTCTCTGGCGCACACAATAAGGATCGTTTTCATCCCCCTCACCACTGGACTCGTACCAACTTCGATGAGTAAACTTCCCTGTTGTCCATACGCCACCACCGTAGCTATTTAACTTGCGACCGACGCCGTAGCTGGCCTAGCCTTTATGACGTCATATCTGACAACGTATAAGCCAGCGACTCTTAATTGAACATGCATAGATACCGCTACACCATCTATAGATATGACAAAATTAACTGTGTCGTGCACGATTTCCGTCTGAGTGATTAACACAATACAAAGCTTCTGCTGAAACGCAGCTTAATTAAAACCAGATATGTATTCAATCTGTACAACTAAGCATAGCATATATATATTTTAGCGAGGGAACAGTCTATAGTCTAGGTCGGTGTGTCGCAAATCCGCACCATTGTTCCTGTTTGCTGTGGAGGCACCTAAATGATGGGACAATGGCCACCCGCTACCTCAACTGAATGCCACTGCCATAGCAACGCGACTGCCTACCTACTTTACGCACGCACTATAGTAATATGCAGTAATTTCGGTCCCGAGTTATCTTTATTTGATGAATTCTCCCTATTATTGCGTCCATTTAGTCGGGGGATGATAATTTCGGTGTATTCAGAGATCAAGATATATGATTTCACCCTGTTGGTGTATGAAAAGCTTTTACTGGATTTGCTGAAACTACACGCGTAATCCCTCTCATTCATGGGTTTTATACGCAACATATTTGTAGCGCAGGCTCTGTTGGAGAGAGGTAGAATGTTCCAGGCCCTCGGCTGTCTAATGGACGCTGGCCTTCCGTTGGGGAGTCAGAGAGGCATTTAATCTTGCGCTGAATTATGTGTTGATGTCGGAAACCCGGGAACTGCCCTCCATTCACGCCCCACTCATTTAAGTTTTTATTATCTCCGCGTATAAGGTTGTTTTTCGCGTTCTAATAAGGGCATTCTTAATTTACGATGGCTCTTAAAAAAATTAGCCCGTTTTAGTGCGGTTGGACTAATCCTATCCCAAGAATATTTACAAAGAGAGGGTAGAAAGGGGGAAAACACGTCGGGAACGGTCAACAGGGCCTCAGCAAAAGCCGTATTCCCTGATGTAATTACGACGGACGCGGCTGAGCGGTTCCTCTAACACAATGACCGATGCCGATAACGTTCGGCCCGGGGCCTGAGTTTGTAACGCAATGGTGCCTCGATTGGCTCCTAGTTGTAGGCTTCAATTACGATTTATTAATGCTGTCTGCCCTTTTAATGTTTAAGTCTAGTACGGCAAAGAATATTCTGATTCTAATTCTAGAGGATTAATTCGCTGCTTGTAGTGCAATAAATAACAGTTTAAAAAAACTAAAAAAACACGCTTTTATAGCTAACCGAACTAAAAAGTAGAAAATATTTTTTTATTACAAAGAGTTTAAAATTATAATAAAATTTAAGTTATTAACAGAATAATACAATTCAGAGTAAAAAGCGTGGGGTGCTTGATATAATCATTCTATTGGAAACTGTCTACGAGTATGAGATGCACTCCACGCTTTTTTACTCTGAATTGTATTATTCTGTTAATAACTTAAATTTTATTATAATTTTAAACTCTTTGTAATTAAAAAATATTTTCTACTTTTTAGTTCGGTTAGCTATAAAAGCGTGTTTTTTTAGTTTTTTTAAACTGTTATTTATTTTTTATTTTTTAGTTCGATTTATCTTTTTTTTTTTTTATTTCTGACATTTCTAGTACTCAAACCTCAGTTTGCTCCTTAGAGTCTTTTGATCCCTACATGAAAGATTGGCATGAAATTTTTTTTTTTTTGTATTTTAGCATTTTTTTTGCTGACCGTACATTTTTTCCAAAATCTGTGAATGCAGTTCATAACATCTCAAAAAGTTATGGAAGGTCTCCTAAGAAAGTTTTCCTGCAACTATAACGGTTAAGGTACCTGCCCTTACTGCCCCGTCTCAAAAATCCACCCTGTATAATGGCACTGTAGGGGTATAATGGAAAACTGTTATCAAATTATTGCATTGTCATTGGTCCTTGATACGTATGCAAAGTTTCAAATTAATCAGACTTCTGGATGTTGGTAAAAATTATGCTCAAAGATTCCGTTACATACATACATACATACATACATACATACATACATACATACATACATACATACAGGCCAAGCTTATAAAAGCGTGTTAAAAATGAGGAACACCCGGTTTTGTCCTTCTGACTGAGAACCTATCGATACGTCATTGCGGCACAGACTTAAGCCCCTGCTTCGACCGACCGCTCGGTGACGCCGCCGCGCCGCTCTCGCTCGCTAAGCTAGTTGCTGCTGCACCCACCCACTGAGCGTTGCCAATCTACAAACGTCCGTTTTGGATATGCGAATTTGAGGATTGATAATAACTTTACGATATGTCTACGGAACAATCCTACTATTGGGCCTCCAATGCGTCCATAAGCTTTTCACATATTTTGGCATTCAATGTAGAAGATCATCCTAAAAAATACGCCGAGACGGCTAGAGATCTACACTTTGTGTACACTTTCAGATTATATACGCTTGATATACATATAGCAAAAACAGAGTCTACGGCTGCCATGGTCAAGGCAAACTTGACTACCACCGCCAATGAAAAAAAAAACATATCTTTTTTCGGATGTGTTTTTACGCAAAATCAAAAGTTGCAGTTTTTTTCTTGGGTGACGGCCAGCAAAATTTTTTTTACAAAAAATGCATCCAAAAAGATGATATATTTTATTTTTTCATTGGAAGCGCCTTTGGACGGTGTGGGGTAGTCGGGGTACCCTCCTCTTAATTCTAGTGGGTTTTATAATCAAATGTCACTAAATTATCAACTTAGAAAACTGTAATTTAGTTAGACCACATTCTGATTAATTTACCATTATGGCCCTGTAGCTGGTTCTCCTCACCATACAATCTAGGTACATTATAAAAGTGCACAGTAGAGTTTTTCCCAGCTCTACGGCACGGCCTACCTCCCGAGGTATACTGCGGAAATTCAATAACGTTTGCAGGGAAACGCAGTTACGGCCAATTAAAAGTATGCTACTCGCTCACCCCGGGCCACGGTGCAGGGGCGAATCGAGTTACCGGCCCGATGGGAATATACTTTCAGGCCTAACAAATAAGAAACTATTCGAGAGATAATTAAAGCCGCTCCCACGAAACTATTTTCATTTACTTCAGCGCAAATTGTTGTTCTCAAAGAGTTGTATTCGACTGCGGTGTCTTGTAACGGTCGAACTGTACGCACTTTGATGTTGTCTCGATGACTATTATCTTGCTTGAATAGCACTTGCTTAGAGGATTATAATCTGACTGAGCCAGCACATTGGATAGGAATGGTAAGCGATTCTTTGGATATCGTTATTTGTGGTACAGTTCATTAAACTTATAATGAGGTTGTTTTCGGGGACATGTCTTCTTCGGCGTGAGCCTGAATGAGACAGTGTCATTAAATTAAAGTTTCATTTGTCTTCATTTGCTAAACAATAGCAATTATACAAAGCCCCTCAGCGGGCGAGTAATCAAGCGTCCCTTTAATTAAGTACAGAAACAGTGCCAAGTAATTGGATCTGAACAACTGAGTAAACAAATCGAAATTGAAGGTAATAAATCTGGCAAACACCTCTTTGGTCGGTAGCGCCGGGTTTGCTTCATTAAAGATCATGCGTCAAATCAGTGTTCAACAATGACGGGCACGGGTTTAGTACAGTCGGCCATGGAAGTCAATAATATAATTATTTTATCTTTGTCAGACTGTTCATTTGTTGTAAAGTCGCCCGTAACTTGACTGACCAGGTGCCGGTGTGTAAAGGTCGACGAACATTTGCAAAAAAGCGATAACTCGCAAAGTAAAAAATAACACTGAGGTTCGGATAGCCCTCGGAGAGAGCCGTACATTTTATTTGTGGGCCACCTGTATATTTATACCGCCCTCAGTTCAATCGTATCGACATAGCTTGTGATAAGACTCATAAAGCTAGGTTTTGGTAGATGTTTTTGAGACTAGCCTGACTAGCCCCCACTATTTCTTTCGTAAAAGGTATAAAGTTGAAGGCCACTTTCATTCTTTGTCTCTGTAGGTAAATAGGGAAGAGTCCATAATATCTTCCCTACATCGAACGAATGGCCCTTCAAAACGATGTAATTGAAATGAAAATAATAACGGTTGACTCTTGGTCTAGACCGGCAAATTGGTAGAAAATAATTTTACCTACTTGTTGTTTTTGTTAGTCACTTGTTTGGAAAAATATTTGTAAAATAGCAGCTTGTTTTTTTCTCAAGGCTCTACCTAATGATCGACCTCCAATTTAGTTGTCTCCATGTCAGTTTTTTATGCCAATATCAAACTGCTATACCTAATAACAAGTTGGTTATTTTCTTTCTATTTATCTGTATGCCATGAGAAACACAATATGGAAAAGGTTTAGAAAGGATGCTGCTATTCTATGTATGGATTTTGGTTTTGCACCTCCAATAGCTTTCTTTGTGTGGTACACACGACAGCACATCAGACTGTACACTTTTGTTGTGAAGTCGCCCGTAACGTGACGGAGTAGAGTGCTAGCGTGTAAGCCTCGACGTGCTGTCGTGGGTACATGTTTGGATAGCTATTTGAGAGCTAATAAAAGTTGCTATGGTGCCTAGTGTTTAATCTGAGTCCGTTCAAAGTTATACTGCAACTTTTGTTCAGCTTGCAAATACCTATCCTACGATGTATCACAAAAAGCTATTGGAAGTACGTACCAAGAAAAAATCTAAGTTAGGCTGCATTGTTAAGTTGACATATAAAATGCAGCATAACTCTGAGCGGACCCAGATTTGAAACTAGGCATAGCAACTTTTGTTCAGCTCAGAAGTGCTACAGCTACAGCAAATGTTTAGCTCACAAATACCTATCTAACAACGCATTCATTACACAATGCTATTGGAGATGGGTACCAAAATTTTGCATCACCTTTGTTTAGAAATTCCATAAATACAGGTTTTTTATGCTTTTTACTACTAAATATCTCCAATTGTATAGCATAAATATGTGTCACTACAAGAAACTGTTGCAGTCACTTTGATCTATCCACGTCGTAGGAAGGACTAGTTTTAAATTTTGAAGTCCCGAGGGTCCGGGAGTTGATTACACGAATCTCATAAAACACTAGCGGCGCCCGACCGCTGACTCTCTAACTAACTCGGAGGCGGGGGGCGAAAGAAAGTTGTTTTAAATAAAGATTGAAGTCGTTTGAAGTAGAAATGCATTTCCGCCAGCGCGCGCGTCTTTCCGGACGCAGGGTCGCCCCCCGCCGCGTACTTTCCACAGAACAAGGGGAAAGAGAAGATTCGCTCATATTCCTTTGACTCTTTCTTGACTTGTGACGCCTACTTTACCACTTTTGTTTTTTTATACAATCGCCAGCCCCATTACAAAAGCTTTTTATAAAAATCATAATTCGGCGCTATAAGTATGCAGAGCACGGTACGTCAGAGGTTCAAAGCTCAAGTCCCTACTGGATCGAAAAGTGGTGTCTTGATAAAATCTACCTAACTAAGTTGACCAATGAACTTGCCTATCTCCATAAGACCAAGAATGACCATGAGCGCTCGGTATCTGATTTTGAAGCGAGCTCGAAGATAAACTTTCGCGTGTTCCGATGTGCGTCCCCGCGTCCGTGTCACGCGGCCGTATTGCGCTGGCGTATTCATTTCCGGTCCTTGTATTTTTATTTTATAACCTTACACCGTTACCATTTGCCCGTACGCGAGCTTGTTTAGGGCTGCCTATTTGTTCCTTTTTTGTCCGGAAAAAAAACCAAACGGCCACGGAAAAACATTGCGATAATAAAAATAAATGAATGCGAATAAATAAAACACAATCGAAAAAAAACGCGTGATAACATGTCGGAACAATACACAATCGAACCCAAACAATGACAATCAACGGAATCACCTCAAAACCTTTCGAAAATCCTGATTGAGCTTTGATTTTCCAAAATAGCATCTCTAAGGTCGCAACCCTGTCTTGTCCCTTCATTCTGAGACATTGGGACGCGCTCGCACATATTTATATTCATGGTCTGAGTACCTTTTTATCCCTCTACGAAATAGTTCTATCGCAATTTTCATGTGTATGCCGCGAGATAGCAACAAACAACCTTACTTTTTTGCTGTTCACCATTTGATTGGGGATTTACTTTTATGGTCAAATTTATAGGCGTTTTCTGCACAAGTTATGCTTTTCAGCTTTTTTATGGAACCGAGGGGATTTCTTTTAAAATGGTGTATCTTGAATAGGTGTTACAAAAAACGTGTTTTTTCTCCAGCCAGTATTTGTGATACGTATCCACAAGAATATCTTCGGTTTTTCTATTGGCAGCTGTTAGTGGCGTTCCGTCCCTCTCCGAATAAATGATAGTAATTTCCTAGCGGAAATGCATCGAAATGGCGAAATGGCCACTAAGCGGTTACTATATTATCGGATTGCCTTCGTGTATAACGTCAATATTAGAAACTTTCTCACTGAAGAACGTTTAATTATGTACGCCACCATTAAGCCGTGAAACGTTTCTAAGAGCTTATTCCATTTCACTTCAACTCCACGAGTCCATGATAAAAGGCGACAACGATATTCGAAATTCAAAAATATTTTATTTTTTATTCCAGCCAGTTGCACCCGGTAGGTAGATAAATGCACAGGTGCAGTGATCAAGGCACGCGCGTGTGGACCCAGACAATGCGACGAAATTGCGAGGCGAGAGCGCCCAATGTGCACCCTTTGAATAACGATGTCCATTCGTTGGGAAACTGTCTCCACAACTCATTGTTAAATCGTAATATGATGAGCAATTATTTCGGCATGTGTCCGATCACAATCATAACCTCAACGGGAATTCATAAATGGCACCTTTAGCTCGTATTTATGTACCTATTCTGGGCATTATATGTGGGTGTCTAGTTTAGCTGTTACTATACTTTAAGTTTACTGACGCAACTGTCGAAGGAAGAGAAAAATTCCCCTCGACATTCCCGAGAAAACCTCGTTTGAGGGTGATCTTTTGTCTACCCGCGCGCTAAATAAGATGATGAAATGACATGAGGGGGAGAGCAAGTGTATTGTCTCCCAACTCCCGCTGTACACAATGGAATGCACCGAATTATCACACACCGGCGAGCTATTGTACTCGTACCTAGAGATCGTGACTAGCCGTGGCTCCAGCCCGAAGAATACAACGTGTAGGCCGAATATTCGGAACGGCGGCGGCGCGGCGCCTTGTTTCAAGCGTGTACGCTGGGCTGCTGAATGAAGATTTCTACTGAGGTGTCCTTCACTAACAAATGTTTGAATGCACGCTTAATACAACGATTGAACGCTCCTATACACGGGTCGCTTTTCCGAATTTGTGGCCTAATGAAAGTCCTTCTCATACCTTGGCATGTAAAAGTAAAAATTAATTAAATTGATGAAAATCGTGAGACTAGTAAAACGAAATCTTGCTGTTACGCTGTAAAGAGCTTAGCATGCTTTTGGTCGCTTTATTTATCATAACTAGCTCGAAATTCATAGTCAAAATCTATCAGTGGTCACTTAGTTACTGCACTTTGCTCACATTAAGACACCACCTGGCAAACTCAAATAGTTATGGTGCGTTAATAAGGTTACCTAATATCCTAATTGGATTTTGCTGGCATTATTGATCCCTTGATGAAGCTGCTTACTCAATCTATTCAGGTGCCAACCTGCATAGATTGACGTGACGTTCATGTGTGGTACAGTTGATTAGATATATCATTTAGCTAGTATTTAGCCATAGGACGTTTTGTATTAAAGATTTGCTACGGCTACGTTTTTATTGGGTAAAGAAGAGAATCTACTGTGAAGGTCTGATGTCAGATTATGTTCATTCCAAACATAGCAGCCAAACATTCCAACAAACGAATTGAAAATACCAGTGTCGTACTTTTACACGTTACAAAAACCGAAACGTCGTAATACTATATTTCTTCGAAAAACATGCCTCAACTACACAAACTCCAATTAGTCATTTAAAGCAAACGCTATTCAGGAAGACTTCAATACAATTTTGATGAGATATATTTAAGATCGCGGAAAATCGAGTTACGGGTAGCCGCCGAGTGCTCCAGCCCGAATACAAATAGAGGCAATTTACAAAGTTGCAACTTAGAGCTACGTTCGCGTAACCTGGCCTCTGCCTTCAGCATTAATTGAATAGATACGTCCGTTCTCCGCCTCAATCCGATCTTAATCACTCTTGAAAAGGCTTGATGGAGACGGAGCCAACACTCGCAGATTGGCCGACGTTCTACAGGATATCGCACTCTAGCGGCCTGTCTGGTTTTGCAGACGTTTTGGATGGTACAGGTGATCTAAAGAAATCTAAAGGATTGCTCCTAGGGGTGGGTGCATGCAGGGTGGATCAAAATGAGATGTTCTTTAATTATTTTGCCTTGTGCTAGTTTTATTTAACCATTTTCCTTTGGAGTTAAAAAAAAATGTGGCATATTATCCTCTACAGCGAAAATTACTTAACACTATGCGCAATAGCTAATGAGCGAAAAACATACAAAAAGATGAAATAAAGTTAGCTCGAGGTAATTGAAACAAAACAGCGAACACAGAATTGGACCGACACGTTTGGCGCGTTTACGATTCCGCACACGTCCAGCAAATTCAATATTAGAACAAAATCAAACTGCCGACACAAGGCACCTATATCCTATCAGTGAAAGCAATTACATTTCCCATAAGTGTTCGTTCACACTTGCAATTAGCAGGAGCGGGCGCGGTCCAAAACCGTGCGAATCGTTACCACCGACGCCGAGCGTCCGTGTCTTTGCATATTCATAGCCTGCTTAAAATATTTTAATACGGATCCTAACACCTACATTCACCGTTTTCTACTTATGTTGATTTTGGGGCAAAAGAGTCCTTTGTACATGTTTTATGGGTGAGAATAGGTACCTACGAGTACCATTAATTACCCAACCTCAGCTAATATGTCCTCGAGGATTTATGTCTACCGCACTTAACGTGACTTATAAACAAACGGTGTGCCTGCGTCGTGGTTAAAAAAGAAAAGTGTAGTTATATCATAATATGTAATCTGGTATTTAGGGTATTTAGAGCCCATTGCCGGCGTTGAGATTCGATTGTAACTAGTCTTCATAATTATAGTGCTTAAAGTGTATTTAAAATTCGTTAGGCAAAACGAAGCAGACTTATTAAATTTCACCCTGAAGTAGGTACCCAAGGTTTTTTTTTATCTTTCAACAAATCTTTACCCTAAAGTTGGCTTCTCTTCATATTTATGTTTTTGGTATTATTTGTACAATAAAATTATTATTGCAGATTACTTCCTTTCCTCCATTCTTACTTGCTTCCGCGTCTCCAGTTCAAGGGGTAAATGGATCCTCAAATAATAAGTTTAACGAATTTCATTTTATTAGTGGCTGGCCTGTGGGCTAGAATCCGCTCAAGGATGTTGTAAGTATCTAAAGAACACAACCACTCGGTTGTTTAATTAAAATTGTGCTTCAGTAACCGAGAGCCAAATAATCTGTATACTTGACGTACTTTATTACTTGGAGGGATTTAACTTGGATTCAAAGAATGAATTATAATTGTTTAATTTGCCATTGGAAATCAATTAGTACATCGCGCGCTAAATTGGAAATCGCGTCCATACCGGCACTCAAGAGAAGTTGACCAATAATCAAATTAATCGGATTTAAATTTAAAGTGACACTGTCCCCTTCTATTGTGGATCGTGAAATGAAGCCGACTGGAATTTTCAATTAGCGGTGACACTGAGTGATAGCTGACAATTGTCTCCGATACCCTTCCAGCGACCTCATCGATCTACATTTGAGTAACCAAGTGAAAAAGCACTGAGATAGGCTATTATCCTTCTATTCGTAAATTCAAAAACCAATTCACTGCGAAGCGAAAGTATGCAACTTTTCGCAAGTAAATGACGTGCCCACACGAAGAGATAGAAAGGGTAGGTTGTGGAGGAATTTAACCATAAATAAAATATTATACAACGTGTTACAAAACACCCTAACTCTTTTTACAGGCTGTAACATACTGGTCAACAGGATGTGTATACTGTAAAAAAAATTTGAAAAAATATATTTTTATTTTATAACCTCAAAATAATTTTTTTTTTTTTTTTGTTTTTGGAATTAGTTCAATTATTTTTTTGTGTGTAGGTGTATTTCCATAGCTTTGAGTTGTTAAAACATTGTGAAAGTTAATGAAAACAATATTTAAAAAATACTTTTATCTCGCCACATCGTTAAAATTGTATTAAAGTTTAAAAATCAATGGAAAGGTGAATTTTGTTTACAAGGTAGCAACGTTCTAATTTCTCGCAATGCCCTAAACGCGGACCGTTTGTGTTGCTACCCGCTCTGTTAACGTAGCTGCTAACTAAATAGATTTTGCCATAATATAACCGCACTACGCGGACCCTGAGCGGTCGCCGAGTGACGAAATTCGTGTCATATAAACGCGCCCTAAAAGTACCTCGAAAAAATGCCCATTTTCCGTGTTTTGTTCTGGTTTTATTCCGTCCTCCTGCCTGACATACACCAGCCCTTCATTATGTCATAATATGGTAGACTATTATGACTGGTCACTATCAGAAAATTGCCACTGTTGCAAATGAAATGGTTCGCATTAATAATAAATAACAAAGGATTAATGCGAGTGATTTTGAGCGTGCTTCAATTTGTTTTCATTTTATTGTGTATCTACCTGTATGATGTTTGGCTAGAACCGTATCATAGTGATAATATAGACTTTTAATATTTCAAGGGCCATTCCTAAAAGTCTAGTTTTATCTTCGTTAAATAGTAAATGCATAAAAAATTGCTATAATATCCTAATGTAATGCTTTATAATAATTATTAAGATATATGTAACTTGCAATTTGTGTTTGGGTCAATAAATTATTTTTATTGTTATTTTATCTTGTTTACAAAGATATACGCACGTATTTATGGGTGCCAAGACTGAAGCGATATTATGAAACGTGCCGTCGTCTAGCAAATAGCCACCCTCCGTTCTCGGACTTAATTTTCGGGGCCGACACATGTCAAGGCACATCACGCGCCATATACACGCCATTAACATACGCTCGGCAAAGTGAACCGCTGCCGAAATTATGCCCTTTACAACTCATGAATAGGCCTACATGACAAGCCGGGCTTGGTCCACGTCTGATTAAAAATGTCCAGCTCCCACTGTTTTGAAAAGGTTTCGTGCTTCGCGAGCGTTGACGTCACATTTTAATTAGTTTTTTGCCAAGTCATGCGTCGGAATTTCCGATTAACCACTGCCTGATCGAATAAGAGAAGTCTTAGAATAGACGCTTCTCAGAAACTGATGAAACCTTGTAAACTAAACATACAAACTCCGCACGCCCTTTTCATATAGGTACGCGATACGCTACAAGGAAGTGCCGCAGCGTTAATATTTGTATCGGCGTTGTTGCTGTATACGGATTTAAAGGAAACCTCTGTGCTGAGTTTCATCAACCACGAGGAAGTCCTGGAACGTTCACGAAGATTGAAAAAGGAATCCCGGGACGGGTTACCAGGCCCTCGATTTGAATGGACGCTAGAATTATTTGCCCTATCTTTTTCTATAGGAAGAAAGCATATCCACAAATTGTTAAGAGCATAGTTGGGTAAAAATACAACTTTACCCATAAACAGCTTAGCCACCTCGTTACCTGTTGCTAACGCGACGAGACGTCGGCAAATTGCCCAAGCCATATTTGTGCGATATTTATTTGCCACGCCGGCATTACTAACCATGGCAACCGGACGACCCCTCCCTCGCAACTTTTTCAAAACATCTCTCCCTGACGACGTCTGATCACCTCCACTCGACAGTCTATAATCTTTTCCCGGCTTTTTGAGCTACTTCCAAGTGCGCCTCTCTGCACTAAACTTCCCCGCATTTGCAACCTTCGTGCCGTCTCTGCGAGGGGTGACTGGCCCAGCAAATATATGACGGGATTATTTTTGTGTTTGACATAATCGTGGTGACAAATATGTCTATAGAGTTGTCGCATTTGATGTGTTTATTTTTTGTGCGATAGAGCCCTTGAAATGCGTCGGTGAATATGCGTCATATAACAAAGATGAAATATGGCGGGATAGTGAATTGAAAACACGTAAACAGAATGGTCCGCACAGGGGTGCTAGTTTGGGCACATGCAGACAAAACAAGCAAAACAATAAAGATTTATTTGTATAGTTGCATACCTAGTTATATGAATCTACTGCGAAAGTAGGCATTGGTTAGAAATATAGGGAAAAAACGTGATGTCCCATGATCCCATTATGTATATTTTCTTACCTTACACTTCGCCTCAAGTTTTATTAAAGCCAGTTCTAAATTATTTTATACATCGCGATAAAAACTTTACTTTTTACTTTTTTTTCTTTCAGTCTGGGCAGAAATACAGATCAAAAAGGTGAAGTTGCTCATTTTATCAAAATAAATCGGTGTAGGTAATCATGACACAGGGCAGGTAGGTATATATCGCGTCTCAACGCGAAAATTGCAAAATTATCTTGTGTCTTTATCTTCAAAGAGATGTCATTCGCATCCGCGCAGCTGGGCCACTTTCAAAGTTGTTTGCGGCAGCGGGAGATCGTTCTTATTAAACATGTTGATGCTTATCTCGGCTTTACCTGGATGAGGATAATAGGACGCTGAAATACGCCTTTAATTAGATACCTAGGCTGTGAATGACAGTCCTTTATAAAGGAAAATATGAGCTCACTATCACAGATGCCACATCGCGCTATAAGTTTCATCCGCCTCAAAGGACTACACCATTTATTATTCACTGTCTACAAACCAATACCATGCAGTCAATTTAACTTAGGTACACTAGTTGTTCGCCCCGAACTGTGAACTCGCGACCCCATATAAACTTAACAACCCCATATCTCGAAAATATTCAACGAAAAAAAAAAACAACGTCCCTAAATTGTTTTTATTTTGCATTTGTTCATGCTGCTTCTATAATATGTTATACAGTAATAGTTAGGTACGTACATTTGTGAATTTGAAGTAGCAAAACCACTCGCTAACGGTGAAGGAAAAATATCGTGAGGAAACCCGCAGCTTAGTTGGCTTCACACGTATTGACTCGCCTTTCCCGTGGGCTAGGCTGACTAAGCTGTCAGGATGGTATAGGTGTTGCCGTACACCGACGGAGGGGTGCTGGGCAAGCCTACTCCATCTAAAAAACAATGTCCCAGGCACTGCAGCGCCGAGTGGTCTCTTAACCCATCTAGTGTGAGTGAAGGTACCACTGGACGCTGTATAAATCATCTCATTACGTAGATGCAAAGGTCTTTATTTTGATATGTATTTTGTTATTATTAGACTTCACTGTCACTCCGACTTCAAAGGCTATAGCAACTTGTTTTAGGATGCATAGTCTGCATAGCAAGATTGTAATTTAGAGTTCAATCAAGTGCACGTGTTGGCACACGGCTCTACCCCCTGTCACCGACACGAACTGACAAAAGTGCGACTCAAAGGGCGGCCCGCTATTGGAAATTTGAAATTCGAATCCTGAGTTTCTTTTTTTTTCAAGTCTGGTAAGCCAAAACAAAACAAGGTTGAACTATTCGTAACTATGCCTTAATTAAATTATCGAAACAAGGAGAAAAATGTTTTTGAAATGTTTCTTTTATTGGGTAGAACACAAATAAAATATTTGTATCAGTTATTTTTTGTAATTTAGCAATACCGAATACAACGAAAGTTATTAATATCTAATAACTACCCCGCCACAACGCAGTAAACAAAACTTTTGGTTGCGGGCCGAATGGAAATTAGAAAGTTAACAATACATTCAATGGAATATGTTAAATGGGACCCAAATAACTGCGAACAAACTTGTGGCATCAAAAACAGTTTTGTTTGAGACAGGTCAGAGTTTCGCAAATTAATTCGGTGGTTCCGAGCTATTACACAAACTGTCAGCGCGCAGGTGCGGCGGGGGCCCGCGCCCGCGCCCGCGACCGCGCCCGCGACCGCGCCCGCGACCGTTCTCTCTCTCTGCACATGATTTGCATTTGGAAATAGTAATCTAACTTTACTGTTAGCCAAGTCGAACTAAACAATGCGCGATCCCGCGGAGAGTGCTCCATCCGACAAACGACACACGATGCTGGGCAAGCTTCAGTAATAATATGAATGACCTAGGATAGGCACTTACTTATGGAAGAAAAGTACAACATTATATTTCAGCTTCAGTAATAATATGAATGACCTAGGATAGGCACTTACTTATGGAAGAAAAGTACAACATTATATTTTTCATCTGTGACAAATATACTCGTACATTCTGGGTCACAAAGTCGCAACACGACTCTAAGCTACTTAAGTTTTTTTTCACAGACCACTTTATTTGATAAGGAAAATTATACTGTAAAATAACTCCCCTAAGTATAATTTGCGGAAAATACGTTGCTATTCTTACGGCCGGTGGCAGCCCTTTCACTGTAGGTAAGTTCTATATCTCTTTCAGTATACCATTAGCGTTTACTTCCGTGGCTCAGTGTAAGGGCCAGATACGGAAATATCCTCACAAACTCTTCTCACCTTTCTTACAACTTCGAAGGCCAATAGGCTTGCCCGATATCCACGATAGTAAAGAAACGCAAAATTCAATTTCTAATTCCTTCCCGAGTGTTTCTGCAAAGCAAACCTCGGTCTGCCGTCAGTCAATTTGGTATGCGCATTTCACACCCAATCCAGGGTTTGCAATTTGCACGGGCACGCACGCGGTCGTCGAACAAATTAACGCCATTGTATTAGATAGCTTATGGCGCGATATCCATTTATATGTAAAACGATCGGCGACGCCATGCCTTCATTATGAACTCGTCTGGAAATGATGATGAAGGCCCCTCTGGGATAAAACAAACTTTACAAATGATACTACATAGGTATTTGCTGACAAAAGAGCTTGTTAGGTTTGATATTCGGAAGGGAAACTGATATGATGATTTTTTTCCAAGAAATCGTCACATAAACCAGCTCAGTAGATTTCTTACTCCTAATAACCTTTATCACACCATTTTTAGCAACAGAGAAACCGAGCAAATAAAAACAAACATTTTTACACATTTCTGTACAAAATGACATGCAACCTTCATTTTTGGAAAGAGAGAGAGAGTACTTTTTTCATATAAATTATTGAATCGTCGCGTCATCATAAGAGTTATTAATTACTCAACTATTCTAGTAGGCAAATCATTAAGTATCACCAAAGTTAATACTACTCCAGGCATTGTAACAAAAAACGACTCCCAAAACTCGACTCCGCTGAAATTTCTGCTGCAGTTTACAGACAGTTGCAATTTGAGCTGAATAAAGTTTTCACAAACAGGCACCCTGGCAGGTTATACGAAATATCGCCACTCGCAGGCAATGGAGCCTCCCTCGTTTCAAGAGTTAGAGGTGGCGGCAAAATCACGCCAATGTGATTATTCAGTAAAAAAAAAAGCGCACAGTTGCTAGTCCTCAAAACCGGTTTATTTGCAGGAAAATATGTATAAATAAAAACCCTTTTTTTCTACAAATAGTACGTATTATTTGTTAAAGAAAGATGGTTCATTTCGATCAAAGCAATTATCCCGCAAATAAACCAAATAAACACTAGCAACTGTGCGGTTTTGTTTTTAGAGAATACTCGTAAGTACACATTTCACCTTAATCATATATTTATGAACTAATATAGCTATAGTATTTATTTTGCAAAGCCTAACGCAGTTTTACTGCCGTCAAAACTGAAAATAAAACTTCATTCTTAGATTTTTATCAAAGCGCCTACGCGTGCTACGCCGCGCCGTAGCTGCTACGAAAAGTCGTAGCTCTCTCTATGGGTGCTACGAAAATACCAGACAAGGCATGCAATCGATTCTAGTAATATTATTTCTGAATCTGTGAAAATTATGCGGATGACGATGATTGAGGATGTTTTTGGTACATAATGTGTTGGCGAGGAAAGGTTTATTGTTACATATTCCCGAATATTTCCGAGTTGGCTATAAGCATCGCCCGGAGGTCGCGCCCGGATCATCAACGAACCGTACTAACTTCCAGCCTTCGTTAGCCGGCAAACACACATCGCAAAGTCCTCCCTCTCACGTTTAGTATTCCTAAAAGACTGCCTAGTTGATGAACCGAAACATTAATTCGTTAGTCTAATACTCATATTTATCATCGACAGGTGCCCAAATTTCACGCCTGCGCTCTGATATTCAATTTTCACCGTGTAACATAAGTTTTGTTAACAGCGCGTCAAATTTTATTTTTGTTATCGCTCAACGTTGGATATTGGATCTGCATTATCGGCGTTGGCGCGATCAATTTGCTTATCCAGACGGTTGGCAACAAATTACTGCCGTCGTGTCGGATGGATTATGTAAAACGAGACCCATTTGTATGTAAACTAATGGCGAGTGTCGAGCGTATGGGGTGCACAACAAAACGGGCGGCGCGGCGCGGTGCGGGCGGATGACATTTCAGCGACGCGTTTGTGCAACTGACGCGGGTTGCCTGCAACTCGTCTGACGCAAGCCATTTACAAAAAACTCCAAAGTAACTTTTTGCCAAAACATCGCAGTGGCAATATGGAGTTTCTGGAGAGAAATCGTTAAAACGACAAGCGCTCGCGACAGACGTGACGTTTGAACGTCGACGGTGAGAGCAAGCCGCGGAATTGTCAGTGTAGGGTACACGGTCTTTTATTTTACTGTTTTGTTTACTCCCGTGACATTGTTATCGCGCTGTTTACTTTACCTGGCTTTCCAACTAACACTCGTCTTCCTTGATGCTCTTTTCCTCTGGTTTCTGTACCATTCGGGCAGCCATTCATTGTTGCGTCATACAACGCACGAATAACAATTCCACAATGATTAACCTATTGCAATGTAGCTACATGTACTATTCTCTACATGCTTCTATGTGTGTGTTTATAAATTCGTTGCTTGTATACTATTTTCTACAAAAAAAGCACCCAGGCGGCAAACAAACCGCTCTCGCATCCCGCGGGGCATAACCGCTGCAATCGAAAAAGAAAACGTACATTTGTTCTGTCGATAAATAGAAGTTACATTTCTATAAATACAAGAGTAGGATTTCCGTAGAGATGTTAGCTGGAGTGCTGGGGTCCCATCGGGCTCGTCTCGAGGTCTAATATCCTGGGATAATTGGTACACTTCCGATTCGCCGCTGACGACCGCCATGCTTCGCCGGACGCCGGAAAGGGGATGGCTTTATACACACACGGACGACCGATGATTTATTTCGTGTGCCATGTTTATTGATTGGACTGTACGAATTAAACAATGGATTTGTATTGTGTCTATTAAAACGTTTGAAATAAAAATGCCACAAAAAAATCAAAATTAAAACCCAAACGCACTCACCCGAATCATACGAGTATGCTTGTGTTTTGCGGTTGGAAGTTGTACCTTATTTTATGAAAGAGACTCGAGGTTGAGCGAAGTAAATATTGGTCAAATCTAGTCTAGACTGCTAAACGTGAAAACCGAGCTAAAGTCGCAAAGATAAACTGTATCATAACTTGTGAAGATCTTGAAAATATTTTGTTCAACAACAAAAAGCCGCTTTTCGTACGTAATAACTTGGACAAAATATTTTGATCCCATAAAGAGCTCCTCTTTTATTTCGACTAAGACTATTAGCCCTTCATTCTTGTTTCGAAGAATATTTTCCTTCAAATAAACTCGCATTACGTTCTTCCACGATATTAGGCCTGTATCTACGCAGTAAGCGAAATCTCAACACAGTTACTACCATCATATCAGAGATTGTACTATATGCAATTTTATAGCTTGTTTTACTGCGTTATCCCCGCTATAACCTGAGATAGTAATAAGGTAGTAAAATTAGAGTATTCATAAAGAGCATAGGTGTGTGCGGCTGGTAAAGGACCCTGCACACCGGGGCGCGGCGGGCGTAAGGTCGCGACACAAACAGCCAATACGGCTTATCTCTACACCACAGAGCGCGCTTTAAATGTTTTGTGCTCGAGCATTACGCGAGTGCGGGAGATGGCTGTAATAACGCCACGGTGCGTAGACCTTAAGGCTGCGTATAAGGCCAGAGAAAAATCGGATTTGCACCCCGCTTCCTCACAACTTCCCCTCCACCACAATCATAGCCGCTTACAGGGGTCAACGACATGAGAAGCAAGCGACATCTACCGAAATGATGATTAACTAACTGTGTAGTAGTTACTCAATCGTGCCGCGCGCGGCGCTGCGTGTCGCTCGAGCAGTTGAGCTTCAAGAGTGCATAGTATATGCATAATTTTACGACAAATCCATATAATGATGCCCCGAGCGAATGAGGATCATTGTGAGACATCGTAATATTGGACTTCCAAGTATTAAGGTGGATGGAGAGCAAAAAATTAAGCATTTAAGGTCCAACGATAGCAGCGTGGCGGGAATTCAATAATCTCACAGTTTTTTTAAATTTTAAAGCAAAACTGAGCTATTTTATTCAGCGATTTTGAATTCACGGCAATAAAATAGTATTATTTTCATTATTGTAAACAACAGAACAACAATAATTAAGCAGATTTTGTTTTGTGGTCGACAAAACAGAGGCTGTTGTTTACAATAATGAAAAGAATACAATTTTGTTGCAGTGAATCAAAAATCGCTACACAAAATAAGCTCAGATTTTATTCAAAATGAAAAAAAAAAACTGAAAAAAAAATCCATACTACAAGTTACCAAAATAAGAGTCGAAAGTGAACATTTTAGATTCGAGGTGGACGGAGCAAACATTTCAAAAGTCTCTTAAAAATACAAAATGGATGTTCTGTACTTTCAAAGTAGTTTCAAAAAGTTCTGTTGCTTATCAGCTTGCCAAATAGTAAAAAAAGTGGTCCTTAATAGGCCATTTTGTGTTGAAATTGGCTTCCAAAGGTAGTCAGGTAGAAAATTCGGTAGAAATTTTTGTATAACACCTATTTTTGGTCTAAAACGATAACCAAATCATTAAGGGCTATGAATAAACTCATAATAAAATGTTTTTGTTATCATTTTAGGCTAAAAAGATTATGTTGCATTTTTTTTGCCTTAAAAAATTCCTATCGAATTTTCTTCCTGACTACCTTTGAAAGCCAATTTCAACACAAAATGGCCTATCAAGGACCACTTTTTTTTACTATTTGGCAAGCTGATAAGCAACATAACATTTTGAAACTACTTTGAAAGTACAGAACATCCATTTTGTATTTTTAAGAGACTTTTAAAATGTTTGCTCCGTCCACCTCGAATCTAAAATGTTCACTTTCGACTCTTATATTGGTAACTTGTATGGATGTTGTGTAGTTGATTTTTTTACGTTTGAAAGAGACATTCAAGATGATCATGCCACAAAAGAAAAACTGCAATAAATAATACTGGGAAAAAGTTATGACTATCTTTAGACGTTCCGGAAGGAAATTCGTAAAAACACATTAAAAAAATCATAACTTCTACACCTCGAAAAATCGCTGAACATGCATGGGGTATTTTTGGATAGCCCTACGCGCGAGGAATCTAACAAAAAATTCTTGACGTCCTTATTTGGACCACCCTGTATACAGGGTGCAAGAAAATTTATTTATGATATATTGAATAAAACACTTTGACTTTGACATTAACAGATTTAAAAAAACACTAATCCACTGTATACCTTGTATGCGTTGTTCAATGATAATAAAAGCTTTCTATTCTATTCTATCACGAGCCGGAAGTCGAACCAGGTCTTAGATTAGATTTTTTTTAATCTGTAATTTTATGGAGCTTTAAACTCCAAAGCTTATCAACATGGGATATTATTCATTAATAAAACTACAAAAATATGATATCAAAAGAATGAAGTGTTATTTTAAAAATATACCTACAATATTTTACAACATTCAATATTTTACAATGTAATATTACCAATATTACCTTTGTATGTATAAACTTACCTTTGGGATTTGAAATATCCGCCCTGTCGGTATTTTTGCAGTGTAGTCCTTGAGTCTAAAAAAAAGTTAGATATCTATAAGCCATCTGACCTTTCATGTAATTTTATTTGAATTTATACTCTTTTATTCTTACTCTATGTACCTACAATACCTAAAGGTTTTAAAGTGTAATAAATGAATAAAGTCCAGTTTATTTATTTATATCTTTCTACATACCTAATAGGACCTTCAATGCCGTCGTGATCTTGTTCATTCTCGCGTACAGCAGACACAACATTTACCAAGGGTGACCTATGCAAATACAAAACAAAATCTTCGAGTTCATGTGAATCATAATCTGTATACCTTACATTTACTATCATTGAACGAACGCACGCGCCGTCACACAGTGCGCGCCTGAGTAGTTGCAAGTTGAGGGCGGCTGTGCAATTTCGAAACCTAGCAAGCGACATTTGTAAAAAAAAAAAATAAGATTTATGCATCATTTTAGATGATTGCCCACGAAATTGCATTGTTAAAATCTCAAAAAAAAAACGCTCAAAAACCTAGCAATTCCACAAAGATGAAAAAACAAACTCAAACAACCTAGTATGAGCCATCGACTATTTTAAAACCTAGTAAGGCTCTTTTTTGGTTTTAAAATGGTCAAACAAAACCAATCGTACCAGAAAATCTAGCAAGTGTTTTCATTACATTTAACGTACACATTAGCCATAGAGAAATGAAATTGTATTGTATGGCAAGCCATGGTTCTTCCGCTTTTGAGCTTACTCACGTTCACCTTTTGCCTACCACCTTTTATTTTACAACTAACAAACACCTTTTTTTGCGCTCCTGTAAAATCGGTCAAATGGCTCATGCTAGGTTTTAAAATTGCAATAGTAAACTTTATTGAGCTAGCACGCACAACAGACTTCGCCGCTAACATCACCGCGGCGTGTGCCGCGCGCGATACAAGCCGCGCGCGGCCCGGGTTCGATTCCCGGTGCAGGCAAGTTTTTTTTTTATTTTAAAATTTACGCACATTTGTGAATTTGGAGTAGCAATGCTACTCGCTATCGGTGAAGGAACACATCATTAGGAAATCCGCGGATTAGTTGGTGCACGCACGTATTGAAACTTGTCTTTCCTGTGGGCTAGGTCGAATAAGTAGTCAATCATTTTACAGCTTATTCAACCTAGACCAAAGAAAACACAAGTCATCTAAAAACAATCTCCCAGGCACTGCAGCTTCCGAGTGGTCACTTTACCCATCTAACTATCGCCTAACGTAGTTGCAAAGTCCTAAGTATTTTTTGGTAGATGATTATACAGTCTAATGGCAGCTCTAACCGCACTAGATGTGTGAAGTGACCACTCAGATGCTGTAGTGCCTTACGTAAATTGAAAATTTCTACGTAGTAGTCTTTTTTTTGTGCGTTAGTATAATATTGCACCTGCTCCTTTTATTATTTTTATTTCCCATGTTGACTGAAAAATACAAAATCTATGTACTTTTATGAATACTGTTCACTTCACTCACTCTGAAGGCACGAATTTGTAATAATACTTACGTGATCAAAAAATTTTAATAACGTGTCGTCGTATCGTGTTGCGGAGCGCACGCAAGCATAGACCACTCGTCTCAACGGAGCGATTGGGAATGAAGCGCTCAGTGGCAATGAAACAAACGATAGGTCGCCAAGCGTGTGTGACGGAGATAGAAAACAAAATATCTGCCTCAGAATTAGTTGACGTAAGCGCCAATTCTTTAATTTGAAATAAAACTAAATATTTGTATTAAACAATGAAAAGTTGTAAGACCCACTGACGTGGTCATCGATTTAATATATGTTTCGAGGTTGTATGGTTACAGTAAGAACATTTTAGGCGTCTAAATACTCAATAAATTGGGAAAATAGAGGTAACTTCGTATTTTTTTTCTATCGAGTCAACTTTTATCTTTTACATTTTTTGTTAAACCTGCTCATCACAAATATAGTCAAGTATCTGTACTATTTTTGTGAAATTAATGAACTAAGTAGAACTGTGTGAATTGGTCATTTGAAGTGAGCGTAATTGGCTTTATACGGCCCCTTAACGTCTGCCAGAGGCGGCATGCTGCTTTGTTGTGCTATTGTTATGTCACTTTCTGCAATAAGATAACGGTGTGGTCTTATTTAGAGAAGATATCTTTATCTTTTTTCTTTGAATCTTTTATATATAACTGGCATTGTATAAATTTGTATAGTTAGCATTTGGAATTAAAAAGTTAAGATAATAAGATTCACCGCTGTCTGCATACTTGCAAGTCTATGGCTGTGGAGGTAGCCGACAGCGATATCTATAAGTATCCGCTGGATAAACTTCGACTATTTGGCTAGGCAGGTCTGTTTCCGTTTCCAGCCGTCACATCTGAAAGTTTAAAGCTCTGTTGAAAACGTAGAATCCGGTGGCTTTTCTGAATGGGAGAGCTGCTATCTGCCATTTCGAGGATTCGCGTCATTTTCGACGAGCACGTCTTTGCCGCCGCTCCGTCCTATTGTTTTATAGTTCATTCACCACTGTTGACGTTTACACTGTTAAAACTATTATGAAAGAGTTTTTCTCTCGTGTTTTGTTATTCTTATCGTCAGATACTTTGTTTGTTTGGAAGGTGTTACGTTGCCTTATTGTTTATTTAGCTAGATGTATTAATTTGACACCCATTGAACGCGTATTATGGTCAAGTAGCCTTCGGTCTTTGTCGTTAAGTCATCACGCCCTAATTCTTGCGTAGACGAAAGACATGTAAACATATAGGGTTACATCCGCTAATGGACCCTTCACAGCGGCCATAAGATGGCCCATTGAGTAGGTCTCATCGGCGGAAAGCTTTTGTTCACCTTTTACAATTTCACTATTAGATAATAGTGTAAGAGACATCCTTTGTATGCCGCGTTGCTAGCTGACATTTAATACCTCTCATCCTCAGAGTGGTCTCTAGATTCTACCAATAATACCTCATTACTTTGTGGAAATTGCCCTAAGCGATACATAAGCTTTAAAAACAAATGGGGTGAATCTTTCTCCCTTGCTTGTGTTGAGCTCCCCCTTCTGGAGTACCTGCCTAGATACCGCCTCTAGATGCAATTAGAGGAGTGTATCGCGTGATCTCCGCTTTCATCTTTTGTCCTAGTAACTGCAAGAAATAACCGCTAGCCCACCGGACATAATAGAGATGGAATTTGCCCTTTTAAGAATATTGCGCGCTTACGTTTTTCCACTGCTTTCTGAAGTTTATTGACTGAAAAATATTATGACTTGCTATGATGTTTGGCTTTTATTTACACCTAAAGTTAACGAGTACCCACAGGAGCCAGCAATACTTAAATGGTTACATAATACAATATCTAAATGCAAGTGAGAGTGAAAAATGCAATGGCTCTATAAGTCCGCGACAGGGGAGCATCATGGCGCCGCGCTGCTCTGTAAGCTTATTTGCCGGAGTCTTCGCATTTTTGTCACCGCCCGCTAGTACATTTCCGTGTACCGTTTCCATGAAAGGAAACAGCCTTTCAATGTACACCTGAATTTCGAACGAATTTCAAACGCTAGCCGAGCATTCAACGTCACTCTCGGATAGCGTTTCTACAAAGTTCTTTAATTCAGGAATACAACGAATGAAGGCATGGTCAACTAAATTCGGAAGTGTTAAAGAAGTGTTAAATAAAACCGTCCAAGTGCAAATGCGGAATCACTTTATTTCAAAAATATCTTCGCAGAAACTGAAAACGCGGCCTATTCTCATACACATGGCAAACTACTCTCTGCCTATCTCTATGTTTGTGGTAAAACTCAACTGCCTCTTCTGAGAAATAAAGTTACTTTTGGTAGATCGTCTAATAATGTAATATTTAAAGGATGTCTTAATTGATATTGACAATAACTTTCTCTCGGAAACAGATCAAGGGTCTAATTATACAACTTCATCTTCTATTACAATTTCTTTCAATTTGTCATTTGAAAGATGTTGATGAATTTTAACCCACTTTTATTTGACAGGATCTGTCATTATTTCTGGTGTACAATAAAGTGTTCTCTCTCTCTCTCTCTCTCTCTCTCTCTCTCTCTCTCTCATTAAACATAGTGACATTACCATTTAAAGTCTCAAACACGTCTAATATCACAATGAGGATCATTCAGACATAAGAATATTGGACTTCCAGTATATATTTTTCAAAATCTGTAAATGCCACTCGTAATATTTTCGCAATCCAATAACTTTATTTTCAGACAGTTTTTCTGTAGCTATAATGGTGTTGCCCTTGTAACCTATCTCAAAACTCTACTGCGGAGGGAGCGGATGACGTCACAATAAAGCCAGCCGGGCGCGTTTTTAGAACCTTTATAACCTTTTTAACCTTTCTTTATTTAGAACCTGTGCACTAAAATAGCTATAACTTCGTAATTTCTTCATCATCATCAGCCTACCTCTGTCCATTGTTGGGTATAGGCCTTTATCCCCTCGCGCCACCTCTCACGATCCCTAGCATTTCTAATCCGATTTCAATATTTGTTTCATAGAAAATTTGGTTTTTGTTGTCTCTATCAAACTGTATACTCGGTTCAAACCATAAATTATCCTCATTATCTTAAAAAGAATCGAGATTGATGTTAAAGTAAGACAATAAGACCCCTTTAAATATTAGCCACCATGTCGTCTAGTAAGCAAATATTAACAAAACAGATAGGAAAGCCGCATTTTAGCAATCATGCAGTTGCATAGCCCTGAGGTATACAATTGGATTAAAGACTTTGTATTTATATTCCACTAGTTGTGCCCGCGACTTCGTATGCTTTTTACACATTTGACATTTAATTTAAATTCGACTGTGGAGGAAAACTCAAAAGGAAGGTTTTTTTTAACTTCCGACCAAAAAAGAGGGGTGTTATAAGTTTGACAGCTTTGTGCGTGTGTCTGCATATGTGTTTATGAGGGTGTGTCTGTCTGTGGCACCGTAGCTCTTAAATGGGTGAACCGATTTGGATGCTTTTGGTTTTTGTTATTTGAAAACAGGTTTTCTAGCGAATACAGCATACGGTTGGGTTAGAGCGTATCTACGGCTAATAACTCTGTCTATCCCGCTCTACGGCAAACAAAATATATTTTTTTAATATCAAGTTGGGCTCAGTAGAGTAAATATTTCAAAAAAATGCTCTTAAAAAAATTTCAACCTCGAGAGGGTTCGAACCCAGAACCTTTTGACCGCGAAGGAACAGTACTATATTTCTATCATAAATAAAATTTGTCCGACCTCCACCGAAAACAGCTCACAATTTCCTCATGCAAGCGTAGCATAAGGCTGGGTGAGAGCGTATCCATGGGTCTATAAATCTGTCCATCCCGCTCTACGTCAAACAAAAGAGTGAGATACCTATTGTTTCAAACCCATAGATACGCTCTAACCTGGCCTTATGCTACGCTTGTAGAAATAATATTTTCATCTAAAACAGTCTTTCCCAACGTGGGCGATAACGCCCCCTTGTGGGCGCTGCAGGCCTAAAGGGGGGCGGTAAGAGACCCAGAAAAAAAAAAGATACTCTGTCCGAATACTATAAAGTTGCGTTTCAATAATCAGTTATAAGTACTTAGCGGTTTTTAAGTATGTTTAAAAAGGGGGGCGTTAAAAAATAATTTATTCTTAAAGGTAGGTAGGTAATCGTATGAGGTAGTGGCCACCCCTGGTGTCAGAGTTTTTAGGCCACCCAAAGGGTCTCTGACATGGCTTAACGATTGTTATTAATCAACAACAACCGGGACCAACGGTTTAACGTGCCTTCCGAAGCACGGAAGCGCTCAGATATTATTGCCACTAACGGTCACCCATCCATGGACTGACCGCGGCCGTTGTTGCTTAACTTTGCCAATCGATTAAGAACGGCTAGTACAACTAGGCTGTGAGCGTTCTATTCTTAAAGTGGGCAGTAGACAAAAAAAGGTTGGGAACCCATGATCTAAAATAAAATAAAAATAAATGCCGACTTTTCATCTACAATATGGCGCCCCATAATTAATAAAATTGTTTTCAAACAAATAATTACTTAAATTACAATCTTATACAAATTGAATGTGTTATAGTATTGTAAAATAAATACATAATAAAATATTTGTTACTACAATGATTATAATCGGTTTTAATAAGTGCTTTAAGAGTAGACGATAGCAAAAAACTTGTCGTAGACCAGAACACATAATCGGCTGAATTATTGTTGTTCTGTTGTTTACAGTAATGAAAAGAATACTTTGTTATTTCCGCGAAGGAAAAATCGCTGAACAAAAATAGCTCAGTTTAGCTACAAAATTAAAAAAACTGTGAACATTTTGAATTTCCCGCCACGCTGCTATCTTCCAGCCTTAAGGGTAGACGATAGCAAGGTGGCGGGAAATTCAAAATTTTCACAGACTTTTACATTTTGTAGCTAAACTGAACTATTTTTGCTCAGCGATTTTTCGTTCGCGAGAATAAAACCGTATTCTTTTCATTATTGTAAACAACAGAACAACAATAATTCAGCCGATTATGTGTTCTGGTCTACGAAGCAGTGGTATTGCCCAAAAAACTTGTCGTAGACCAGAACACATAATCGGCTGAATTATTGTTGTTCTGTTGTTTACAATAATGAAAAGAATACGGTTTTATTCTCGCGAACGAAAAATCGCTGAACAAAAATAGCTCAGTTTAGCTACAAAATGTAAAAAACTGTAAAAATTTTGAATTTCCCGCCACACTACTATCTTCCAGCCTTAATTGCAAACTTCCCAAACTTTACACGATTGCCAACTGAAAAAATATTTGTCTTGTGGCTATGGTCAGAAAACCTTTGCCAACCTGACAAATCGAATGAAAAAAAAACTGTCTTGTTTTGTTTTGATCGGAATTTCGTTCGGAATTTTGGTTAAAATTATTATTTTCTAAAGAAATCTTAGAGCAGTCTTTTTCAATTTTGGTTAAAATTATTATTTTCTAAAGAAATCTTAGAGCAGTCTTCAGTGAAAATCAATGCGTCCGTACATAAAGAAGCGTCTCTAACATAGTGTGTATAATTCATAATGTCTTGATTTGTGGTTTCTTTGGAACCAGTTAGAAGGATTGTGGTGCTTATTATTATAGATTACGTATAGATCCTTCAGGGTCATGTTTTTTTATTTAATGCCAAAAGTCGTAGCGTGATATTATACAGGGTGTTAAAAGACCACCAACAAAGCGGTATTAGTCCTCATCATAACGAACATTTTTGCCCACGGAACTATGCCTGGGAAATCAACAGTTTCCTAGATAATGAGGTTCAAAGTAGGACTTGTTATTTTTTTTTTTTTTTGCAAAAATATGTTCAATATTACGTTATTAACATACCTTCTCAAGAAGCCATATCAAAATTATGAATATTTCTTACAAAAAACGAAGTTAAAATTGCAACCCTCAATGTATTCTAAACATCGGATAGCCTATGCTATGCCCAGAAACGTGAGTTACGACCATGTTAAGTTCAGTTGAAAACTATTCAGCGGTTTTCGCGTTTATCTTGTTCATACAGACAGACAGACAGATATAAACAGTTTTTTTTTGCATTTTTGGATTCAGTATAGTTTATAACCCTTGCTAGTTTTTTTTTGCAAGGGTTATAAACTATACTGAATCCAAAAATGCAAAAAATAAAACTCGAATAGATGTCTCCTATGAATAGCCTCATCAAGACTCAAAGAATCACCCTTCCAAAACAAACCACTCCTCCCAATTTTGATCTGCTGTGTGAAGCTTTTTTAATAACATACAGGGTGAGAACTAGCAGCTGCAACTACGGATTTCGCATATATATGATAGCGGATCGTGAGCCAATAGGGCCGAGAATCGGAAAAACACAATAAAAATACACAAAAGCTTCAATAGAGAGTAGAGTGCGAATATCTTTATACGACTAGCTGGAATTATTTTTAGTCACCAACTGTTTAAACAATCAATCTGAACACAAATAACTCTTGTCTCAACTTTAGTTTAGCTTATTTACAGCTCATCGTGAGGAAACCCGCGGCTTAGTTGGCTCCACACGTATTGACTTGTCTTTCCTGTGGGCTAGGCCGACTAAGCTGTCAGGATGGTATAGGTGCTGAGCAAGCCTACTCCATCTTAAACAATGTCCCAGGCACTGCAGCGCCGAGTGGTCTCTTCACCCATCTAGTGTGAGTGAAGGTGCCACTGGACGCTGTATAAATCATCACATTACGTAGATGCAAAGGCCTTAGTACAGCACATCGATAAAAGATTTTTTTTCTCGAGTATAGCGCTAAATATGCTTGGCTAAATAATACAGCACCTGTATTCTGTAAAATAGCACCCTAAATATTCTCATTATTAAATTAGTTATTTTCCCGTAAATCAACCTGTTTTGACGGTTGACGCGTGAGTGAATTTCTTTAGAGAATAGACGCAATTTAATAGCGGGATAATTTTTTTATCGATGCGTTGGGCTACCAGTGCTGAAGTGAAGCCTCTATGTGGTTCTTCTTTGCGTCTTGACACGCGCCGTAATGCCCCACCGATGGCTCGCGTTGCACGGCGTCGCCTCGATGCTGACGCAGTCACTTCCCAACACACGCTGTGTTCAAAGGACTTTTGGTATACACTCATATAGTTTCTGTAAGAAAATACCCGGTGGATTCGCATAGAGGTAAAGTCAATTTCGAATGTAGATCGTAAATCCTCAAATCTGTCAATGCGAGTCGAACGCTCGCACTCTGGGAGTCCCGTACCATCATAGAAATGTATGTAGTTTATGTTTTTGTTTGTATGTATGTTTGCTCGTGCAAACCTAAGCCTAAACCAAACGTTTAATTATTATTTTTAATGATAACGTCTTTTCAACAGTAAAAAAAAAAACATTCTTGAAATAGTACAAATTACTTATGCGATATTAGATCGGATCTAATAACACAAATACGTTATATACCCAGAACTTAATGTAGTATGTATTGTGTACAGTCAACAGCACGTAAACCTTTACATTTTCGTTGCAAAGCCGCCCGTAACGTAACTGAATAGAGTGCACGCTTGTAAGGCTCGACGTGCTGTCGACTGTACAAGCCAGATTTCTTGTCGGGTAAGTTCGTGATACAATATCTGAACAGGATGTAGCAGGAACAGGCTCAGACATCATATTTCTCTTATTGATGTATGATTTATGATATGTCTGAGAAAGAATATTATTCGATGCGTATTCCGGATGTGATACAATGTGATTGCCTTATTTTCTTCCTTGTTATTTTCCGCGCATATTTTGTTACCTTATACATCCGAATTGACAGTTCTTATCTTGTTAACATATTATTCCTTTATGCCGCCGTTGACACTTTAGTGAATTTGCAAAGATCAACTTGCAGTATCACTGACCTATAAATTAAGACGTCGAATGAAACATTGACAAAGATTACTCATAAATACGTACATGGTACATTATGTACCAGTTTTTCTTGTCACAACCACTATATTGGTGCCCAAATAACGTGAACATACAGAGAACCGTTTTAGGTAAACATGGCCATATCTATGGACAGTACACTTTAACGCATTCAATGGATCGCATCAGAGTCATTTATTATCGTTGTTTAATCAACTTTCGTAATTAATTGACTGTGAACGTATTCATACAGCAATATGTTAAAAAAAGTACAATTTAAAAGCGAATTAATCACTGTTTGACGACAGCTTTAACCCTACTGCTAAAAAGGCCTGGTTTTCAATATTTTTGTCTAAATAGGATAAGCAGGAGAATATTATCATGTACATACCTGCCTACTGAGACGTTTTGGTATATATGAAAAAATATTTTTAGCAGTTCAGTCATTATTTTGGTAAATAACGCTATTTGTCTAATGTTTTTGTCATATTCGGAGTTTTCCAAATCCTCGTAAGAAGTTTTTTTTTTAAATTTTCTTTTATTTAGATTTTGTTTGATTGTAGAGATTTTCTTAAAAAAATCGGATTGCAGGTATTTTCAAAGGACCTACTTTCAAAGGACCTTCCAACAGGATACAGGATACATTTTTAAAACCAGAATTAATTGGAGCGGTTGACAATAACAGTGAATAATATAGAGTTGTAAAGTCTCAGCTTGGCGTTATAAAACGTAATTTGAATGCGGGGGTCCCAATGAGATAGGATGTAACCCTTCCTTTCTCGTGTTATAACGTAGAATAGTACGGAAGTTTGGTTTCTACGACTACCTCTAAGTTAAAACTAAAGTAAAGGGAAACTTTTTAAGTCAAGTAGCAGGCTCAAAGCTCAAGTGCCAAACATTGGTCAAAACCATTACTTAAGATAAGACGGCCGGTAACATAGTTCTAAACGGGGGGAGATACGTTTGTGTTTAGAAATATAATACGGACCTTGTTTACGTAGAGTACTAAAATCTTGAAAAATAGAGTGGCTACCACCCTAGAGAAAGTTACTCTACCACTAACACAACTTGCACCGGCTTCAAATCTACTCTACCGACTGCTCGACTCTTGTGTATGGTTAGTACTCGTATATGAAAAACGAATGATTTTAGGGGTACTAACAAGATATTATTTTACTTGTACACTTTTCGGTAGAGTTTTCGAAACTGGTAGAGTATAGCTAGTTAACTCTACTGTTTACTCTACCCGGGTATCCCAGGCCTTAGAGCCTTTTCTTACTTACTCCATTAATAACGTGAGGCGATTTTTGCAATTTTTCAACCACCTTCAACCACCTCTCTCCTTTTGGTGAGATGTCGTGCGATTTGATTCAACTTCCTCCTCCCCCCTACTAAGTAATGTGAGATATTTCAAATGCGTATTTTTAGTTTAAATATGTAAATCTGTCCTTGATTGCGCCGGATTTATATGATATAGCCACAATTTTGTGAAAACTTAATTTAGATCAGTTTTCTTAGAATTCTACCCCTACAGTTTTATGCGGAAAAAAATTACGTGATATTCGCCGAGACCCGCTCTCCCCACGTGAGATTGGGTGAGACTTGGCTCGACTTACTCCCTTTTTAATCAATAGATGTCCCCTCCCCATGAAGCAGGGCATCTGATTATGTGTCCTTCTATGCAGTACTTGTGTTACGCAAGACGTTGCGTGGTGCGGGATGCGGCGCTCATTAGCTCGAGCGGGCGGTCTCCAAGCCTTCCTATAATAACCCCGACTGATTATTTGACAGACAATTTAATTAACTACTACGTAAAGGTCCATTATTAAGTAACACACACTCACAGCTGAGGTATTAAAGGAAGAGCAAAGGAAGGGAAGGGAAAAGTAAGCAAAGGCACAGTTTTAATTAATGCAATTGTTACTGTGATCGAGTTGGTACATGTGATACTATCAAATGACCATGTATACAATAAAGCTTGTTGCGTAGCTGAAATTTCATGTTGTTTATGCCAGTAGCAACCAACACAATTTCTGTGCTCAGTTAAAATGCACAGTAAACGTTTCGCAGAGACACAAACCCCTCCATCATTCAATAGGAAATGCAACTCGGATGCACGACCGTAGCCCAGCATCGCCGTTTACTGCAATCAAGAAAAACCACTGGGTAATTTTCCTCAATCTTGTCAGTAAGTGGAACGTACCCGTAATACAATAGGAGTAATTACACGCGTGCCCTAGTGGCAGAGCACTCGTTGCGCCCCCCTGCCCACCCGTACCCCCGCCCGCCCCGCACACAACCCACGGGGATATTGCGGGAGAATCTTAAGGGGATGTGACCACCGATGTTTTCATAAAAGAAAGCGAAAGTAAAAACGTTCCGTCTGTTACAAGATACAGAATATCGCTCTATTAGCAGAAACAACATTTCATTAAGAAAGCGTAATGGGTTATTTACAGCAAGCTTTCTCAAACACAGACTTTTGCAAATCACCCCTTAAGGAACTGCCAGATAATCTGTTAAGAACTGGGGCAAAGCAAATGAGTTTTTATTGCTCTACGTTAAGAGCCACGTGAACTCACAATCAAAGAACTAATGTCTGTGTGAGAACTTTAAGCCCCGGTGTCTTATTGCGCACCTGCAGTGCTTCGCTTTGCGGTGAATCTTCTTCAACGCGACTTCACTAATTTAGCAAGCAACTACCTCTGCATCAATTATTTAAAAAGCACTTCTGTATTCACAGATATAGCTCTCACTGAAAACTTAATCAACTAGTAGACTGTAGAGTGCCAACAATCAATAGTTGTCAAAGTGATAAATTCAATAAGTTACCTAGGCATCTATCTTATCACCACTTTGTCTTTCGGAGGCTAATAGTAACAAATGAACACTCTTAATGGCATTATAACTTACCACGCTTTAAATTTGTATCATGGAAGCTCTTAGGTGGAACTGTTCATTAGCCGTGGTTTTTGGTTCATGTCTGTCCGTCAATCCCGGAAGAAAAATGATTTGTCTTGTTGTTTTTCCAGAAGTAAATTAGCAATGAATAGGTCGGAGGTCACGCGAGCCAAGCCCACGCCACTCTTTAACCTAATTCTGGCATTCAATTCGCCAGTTCACTCGTAAAATTTTAATGGCTGCAGGAAATGTCGGCCTTAGGAGAAGCAAAACGAAGGGTTCCGTAACGAATCGCCGCGAACAAGGGCAACGGTCTCATCGATTACAATAAAAGTTTTAATTAATCATATTTTTTCGAGCAGGCATTTTTTGCTCAGTTTTTTTTCTAGTACTTTTAAGCATCTAGGTAATCTTTGTTTGAATTACTAATAATTGGAAATTTTTAAGGTAGCTTCTTCGAAGAATGTTGTCTCGTTATTTATTACGTTATTTACCTATTTAGAGGAGGGATGTAAGTCGCATTCACAGAACGATGCTGGTTTATGGCCGTGTACACAGATAAAGTGAGCCTCAAATGAATCCGTTCTTCGCTCATTTCTTAATTGGATTCTCAAGTTTATTTATAGACTGATCCGCTTTAAGTGCGAGTCTTCATTTTATAACACTAAATCTGTTTACTCATGGAACTGTTACAATCTACATAAGAGTAACTAAAGTTGGGGATGTTACAAGTAAAAGACGGGAAAATTTAACACTTCCGAATGTCGATTAGCCCAAGCCATACCTACTGATACAGATGGTTTTTTTATTGTGAAACTTGGCTTTTGACGACAAAACTATACAAAAGAGAGTCTAACGTGGGAGATAGCGCTGTGGACGCGGCTGGCGGATGACGACTGGCGTAGCGATTGGCGGAGGAGTGCTAACAACGCCATATATCTGCGCGCATCCTGAACCTTACGACCCCCCGGAAGTGCCCATAAAGCGGACGTTAAAACGACGACTCTTTTACACTTTATTATCATTGGATGTGAACGTCGGCTCAGATTCCATCGCAATTTACCGCGTCGCTAGCGAGTCGCTTGTCCGAGGCGCTTTATCGTAAAATCGATATAACTGATGATGGGCGCCGAGGTCCGAAACGTCAAGCCTTATGAACTCCTCTTTACGATGGATGGACATCGGATTGCCATTACGGTGTATATTGTAACGATACAGGCGTTTTACTGCGGGACGCTCCTCGCGTAGAAAACACCGCTTCCTCCGCAGTGCCTCGTTTTATACACGATCGGAGACTTAATAATATTAGGTCCAATTATGACGAAGATAGGCAATAATCAATCGGTGAGTGTTGGTGTAGAAGCACTGCTGGTGGCTGATAAGCTTGGGTGAGGCGGTCGACCGTGGCGGATCGCCCCGATGTATAAGCAATTATTATTATGCTAATAACGTATTGTGAGTTATCGCCAGCGTGCCCGCCGCCGCCGGTCGCAGATCGAGTTGCGCAAGCCTCCACCAAGTTTTAAGACCCTACCGAACTATCTTCCTTAACGCCTTAGTTAAGAAGCGTCTTAAGAGAACTTTGACATCGAGATTGAGGAAGCTATTACGAGTTCCGTTCGGATAGATATAAGCAGAATGTCACTTCCACGCTCGACTTTGTGAAGTTGTTTACTTTGATGGCTCCCTCAAACTTTCGGCTAATTTATCTGAAGAGACTATTTTCGCACTCAAGACCGCTGTTTTATATTTAAGGCGTGAAATTACCTATTCTTAGAAAAGCGCTAATAACTCAAATGTTTTCTGAAAAAAAAAAACTTGTAGACATAATTTTATCACAAAAGTGATCTAGAGCTCTAGGAACTCGTGCTGCCGTCGGGTAAGCGTTACCCGGAATTACATTAAAGGAAAGAAAGGAAAGATTAAATATTATCTCGAACAATATTTGTGGAGTGCACTACTAGGTGGAGTTGTCCGTCGCGGATCAGGCGGTGGTTGCATCCTGCTCTATCATTACTTCCGCTCCGCTCTCAACTGGGGCAATCGATAACGGTGTGAGGGGTGATGTCCCGCCTCCCCTCCTCTCCCGCCACCCCTCTGCCTCCCTCGCCCCCGCCGCGGCCCGCGGACGCGCCGCACGCTCTCTGTACGCATCACTCTCGCTTGCTACGCTCGCTTCGTAGCGGTCCGTGATACACTTGTGACTGAGCCGCTACGCTTCTGGCTAAACTTACTGGAAAATATCCTCTAAATAAAAGGAAAACCAAAGCATCGAGGGGCGTAAGATAAATAATAGCAGGATAGAGTCAGGAACATAGAGCCATGAATAATTTAATAGATGATATTATTAACTATTACCGAATCAATGTTAATTATGAGTACGTACATAAATAAACAGTTAACAGCGGACCACGGAAACTCACTTGCTTTATAGATTTGATATAATTATGGTAGTTACCTACATTATTAACATACATAATTAACACAACGAAATCAGTCACCAATGTTGATTAATTCTAAAACTAATAAATCATATGAATATGATTTTATATTAGTGTATCAGCTTGGTGTTAACTACAATAAGGAAGGGGCGTAAAACAAGTGGTTTTCTACCGATTTACTATTTCTGACCTAAGTTCTTGTTATAGTTTGTTTTTGATTAAGTAAAAGATGCAAGGAACCGCAATCTTAATGTTCACTATTGTTTATCTTTGGTTACAAAAATACCATATCTGACTGAAAGTTGAAATAGATTTTTTTTTTACAATATATCGTAACAAGCAAACATACAACGTGCGTAACTTGCAGTATTTAGGATTCTCTGTAAAAACCAAATCAACAAGATCTTGTATGAATGTAATCATAAGTGGTCACCCACCATGTGGGTCAATTATTAAAAATATATTGACACTAGGATTATTTCATAGTAAGTAAATACAAACTCTGGCGGAAGCGTTCGTGCATTTTACGACTGTAAATATGGCTACCGTATCGTATATACGAGTAAGTATAAGGTGATATTTTAAAAAGACGTCAGTTTCGTTCGCGGCGCCGCCCCCTGACGCCCGCACAATGACTGCAGCTCCTCTAATATTTATTGCGTGTGAATATCATACGACACTTCTTTTTCCACCTTGTGATTGCTCACATTTTCCGTCCTCTTCGTGCCTTATTGAGAGCTTATACGAACGATTTTATAGTGAACCCCATCCTGATTGCAGAACAATACGCGTCAAGAATATGGCTTTCGTCTCCATAAAAATTTCGCAGTTTTTGCTTAAATATTTTTCCATGAATGGTGGTGAGTCAACATTTTGGACTCGGCCGGTAAACAAAACATGGGAGCGTAGCAAAAAACTGTCCGCAAAGCTGATGACGCCCTAAACGAACCCGATTGTTTCCGACACAATGCTGATTTTAAATAACTAATAGACAAATTGGATTTTCCACTGCGCTTGGCTCCGTGAAACGTGACATGTGATTTTCACCTCTGAATAGTGTGTACCTGTCTACCGACAAATATGCATTGCATCTGGATATTTCATTCTGTGAAAATACCTTTAGAGAGACTTTCGATTGCGTAATCTCGTTGTGGTGGTCTTTTGGTTGCATGAATAAACATGAATTTCGGCAAGTAGGTATAGTTTGTTGATTTAGTCAAGTGCATTTGTTATCGCTATCCTCAACTACTTGTAGAGTCAACAATAAAGTTAACAAAGTGGTTGGACCTTATTGTTATCTTCTATACCTACGTAAAAATGGTATAGCGAAGGTCCACGGATCCTCCCTTTGGGTCGTAGAAGATGTACTTACGCACAAAGTGTATTGATAGAACACACAACCTCCAATAATAATATTATACAGCCAATTTGCATTATAATACCTATACATATTGGCTGAATGGGTGTACAATAGATATTTTAAAAAGATCACCGCCACTTTAAAAAACTGAAAGTCGCTGATTATAAATAACGTCAACAATTAATTATATTATTGCCAGAAACCTTCTCCGGTTAATGCCTAAGAGCGCAGAGAAACGAGACGATAATTTTGTGCGGCCGGCCGTGCGGCTGCCGCGCGGTCCCCGAACTCTGGTGTTTAGTGATGGCAAGAGTGTTTGTTTACAAGGTATCAACTTTCAAATTTCTTGCAATCTCCGTATACAAAGTCCATCTTGCCAGGCGACTGCGCGGTTGCCGCGTGGTAGCCGCGAGACACAATTCGTGTCGAATAAACGCGCCCCAACAATTCTGTAAAGTTTTTCGGTCATCGTATTTAAAATCGTTTTTTAGCTTACAAACGGGTGGTTTTTAACAAGAAAATAAATATTGTAGAAGATGTTTGTCAAAAAGCTCCCGAATTTTAGGACATATTAGGGCCTGAGACCTTCTTATTAAAAGTCAAACTTCTTAATATGTTCGTGTTATATTGTCACTCAAGTGGGGCAGCTAGCTTCACATGGGCTTGCAACTATGCATATTTATATAGTAGGGGTCGATTTGCTGTACCTCCGCAGTGTGTTCACGTTGTGTGCAAAAGGTAAAGAGTGGCGTCCGTAGCTCTGTGAGGGTCGGCGAAACAAAAGGTCTCACGTAATTAGACCGACCGCGGCAATACATAAATAATTTGCCTCACGTACCTCTTTGTTCGCGGAGAGCAGCTTTTTATTTAACGCTGTTGTATCAAGAACAACATTCGGTGTGCTTTTGATGTCGGTAATCTTTCTATCCGCGCTCACATAACGCTGTGCTTATTGTCTGAATAAAATACTTCATAGGTTAACATCACAGACATACAAGGTGTTGTTTTGAAAAGTGACACCCGGCTCATTGGTGATTATTTACACGACACTTAAGCAAAAAAAATATAAATAAAAAATAATCAAAATATGTTGGTCAAAAAAACCCATAAATCATACAATTGTGGCCTCCCTTACTTATACTAACAGGGGTGGCCACTACCTCATACGATTACCTACCTACCTACTTATACTAACGCTTGCGGTCGCACTCGCACTATCGGGAGGCAGATGACCAGATCGCGCACGCGCTTTGAGAAGGCCGGATTATTATAGAACAAACGAAATAAGAATTCAACATTGTGCTTATCCTAATTCAACATTGTAGGACTCAGAAATACAAAATTATAAGAATTCAACATTCTGGGATTCAACTAAGTGAGAGTTCAACATTATAAGAATTCAACATTTTGAGAATTCAACCTAATGGTCCGGAAGGAAATTAAACAAGGTAATAATATGTGAATAAAAAAAAATAAAAGAAAATAATTTATACTTTGTTTCAAGCGTTACTCAAACTATCTTCCCTGAGTCAGATGTCACTAACCAAATCAACACCTTATATAACATACTATCATGCCATAACAAGCCATAATATTTTTAAAAAAACTTACGCAGTTACCAACTATAGGATCTGCAGGTAGACTATGGATTAGGTTGACTAAGCTGATAGGAAGGTGCTGGTGACTTCGTTCATCTAATACCTACCTAGTATGTATGGTGGAGAAAGGTGCATAATACTAGACATGCAAGCACGTGTCACAACTCACAAGTCATTAAGCTGAAGGTGTTCAGACAAGGGGCATTTAGAATAAAATGTCTTATGAACTTCAAAAACTTTAATTTCAAGCACGTTTTATTTTATTTAGTCAAGTACAGTACAAATTGCAGAACAAACAATAAAAAAAGAACTTACATTACACAAGTGTTACACCTAAGACAGGACAGACATATTTTGAACCACCTTGGCAACCTTCTTAATTTCATGCAAAACCATAAAAAAGCACATAGTGTAAATCGCATAAAGGATTAAGGAAGGCGCAAACATAATATGATGAAAAATAGACCAGGCACAACATGCTGTGTATTGGATAATTCGTCCAAATATTTTCTCATGGAATAGTGTCCAAGGGTTAATGAGGGCATTTAAATACAAACATTTTTAAATTATAATGCCCTTGTTAAAAAGTCTAAGCGGATCCCCTAAGCTTTGGTAAGCGGATAGCCACGAAATATTTGACATTAAATTCAGTTACCGGAATTTGCGCGGGTGCAAAAGAAAAGAGGAATTTTGGCTGGACTGTTTAATGAAACAAATTTTCAGGGCGGTGACATCTAAGCCTTAAGCCCTTTGTTGGAGCCCGCTTTGTCCTACATAGCCAAACGATCCAGTCGTGGACTTCCTTTGTGTCCCCTTACAAATTATATCACTAATTACGACTAAAAAGAACCTCGCTATTAGTAACAAAACTCCGCAGACCGGACATTCATTTTCAGCAAAAGAGACAATCTATGCACATTTTGATAAAATTCAATGCAAATCGACGACAGTAAAATGGCTGCCGGGTACAATTTCTCGCGAATGTAAATCATTTTAAATCCGTATCCTTATATATATTCCTTATTGGAAATGCTCATATTCTGCACCGACACTCGGCATGAAGTTATGTTGTCGACGTGATCTAGAGTATATAGCTTAGCGGTATTAAGATGAAATACGTCTCACAACTAGCGCCGCCAATGAAAAAAAAAAAAATTTTTTTTTGGATGCATTTTTAGCAAAAAACGCTCCTGCGGTTTCTCAACGCGAGGCTTAAGTATTTTTAGGACCTAAGGTTTGGATTCCAGATCCTAGAATTTAAGAATGCAATCGATTCTCGCCAAAAGTGGCCACTTTTGGCGAGAATCGATTGCATTCGTAGGAAATCCAATCCTGGAATCCAAACCTTAGGTCCTTAAAATAGTTAAGCCTCGCTTTGAGAAATCGCAAGAGCTTTTTTTGCTAAAAACGCATCCAAAAAAAGATATGTGTTTTTTTCCATTGGCGGCGCTAGTTGTGAGACGTATGGCGTCTTAAGGAAAATCGCTACAAAATTTTACGTCCGCCGTGCGACACCCTCCTAATAATGTCTGTTAAGGGCCGCGGTACACGGAGTACACATTTACGCTCCGTTAAATGGGAAAAGATTTTTTCGTGTTTAGTGTCAGAAAAACTGTTATTAGCTTGAGTTGTGTCGCCAGGAGCCACCCCTAGGAAACTCGCGATGACTTCGATAGAAAAGGGAAAAGTGGGACCGAAGCGAGCCGTGGCTGAGTGAAATTACTTTTCAATTCAACAATGATTCCCACCCCCGTACTATATGATATTCAAAGTTCTAGCCAGCCATACCGTCATGATGTAAGAGCGTGCATGCAAATTTACGAACCCATGATATCGGGTGCTAATGAAAGTTTCACACGTTGGTTGCCATAAAAGTTTTACGAGCTCAAAGGTCGTTACTCTTTTCTAACTTTTTAATGGCTTGAAGTCATTTTGTTTTGCCATGAAGCAACATAATATTATGAGGCGTTGTCAATATCATATTATGATGATGGCTCGTCTTGACGGCGGTGTAGCCTTAATGCGAGGTTCGCGTGGACGGAAATGCTCGTTTAAGTATTCACATGGGGGAGCACTAAGTACTGACAACACTCCTGAGTGTTCTAAAGTCTGTCACTTTGATGATATTCACATTTGAACAGCTAAATTGGTGATAATTATGTATAAAATTGCAGCAGCAGAAAAACAAATTGCAGCAGAGATTGTTGATAACAATTTTCGTGGGGGATATACAATCATACATAGTGTCAAGACCACAATGGTAGGTAATATCAACAACCGCAAGTGACCGCACCCTGTCGTCGGCAATGAGAACCGCAGCCCTAGTAACGCGACGTCATTTCACGCTTTGAGACGTGTGACGAACGTACGCACGTGGCGTGTTCATTATGTCACTGACTGATGGAAAGGTAGGGCACGACTTCACTCGTGGCACTAAAAATGCTTTTTGTTCACAACATTGTTTGGATACAGATCTTGCTCTTGCGACACACTACTCGACGGGACTTCTCGACGCGATTATGATTTATATTCAAATATCCTCAGTTTCATAAAAAGTAATTATAATTAGGTACCTACTAACTTTGGATTCATATTATCAAAGATCCCCGACTTACCCATATCGTGTACAAATTCGTGTAAGATATTTAAATGAGAGAATGGGACTTCTGTTTAGCAAGGCTTACACTATACATACAGGGTGTTAAAAGACCGCCAACAAAGCGGAAAACCACGTATTGTCCTCATCATAAGGAACATTTTTGCCCAAGGAACTATGCCTGGGAAATCAACGGTTTCCGAGATAATGAGGTTCAAAGTCGGACTTTTCAAAACTTTTATGCAGAAATGCATACAGTATCTAGTTCTTAACATACCTTCTCAAGAAGGTATGTCAAAATTATGAATATTTCTTACAAAAAACGACGTTAAAATTGTAACCCGCAATGTATTCTAAACATCGGTACTTCAAGCTTAAGTAACATAAACTGATACCTACGCTTGCGCAATATGACTTCTGTGCGTTACACGTCCATTGCGTAATAAAATATTTTAGGAAAAATTACAACTTAAAAAACCAAAATATTTTCCCAGTAATAATTTATCGAAAAAGTACTTTATTTTGGTGTCTAGTATACGTGGCTTTTGGGTCTGTTGGCGGTCTTTTAACACCCTGTATAGTGGCTTTGTACGCAACTGACATATTTTGATGTAGCGAAGGATATAAAATAAAACTCTTCTATAAAAAAAAAGATTTTTGATAGACGTCTAGCTTTGAGCGCCCACTTCTATGACGCCTTTAGAAAAGCCGAATTCAATGTCTGACACTTTTCCCCTTTACGCACAAACAAGGGTACGTATGTGCTGCTTGCTACAGACTAGGAGATAAGACCACAGACGTCTGAAGAACGAAGGGCTCAGGCGCGGAGTGAGCCGCACATTACTGCTCGCAACATTGAACCCGTTGTGGCTACAAGTTATTAGGCGATCTGATCGAGCGGATAATACCCGCTTCATACCTTTTATTGCGTCGGCATGGATATTGGACTCGCCGATACTATAACAACTATACGTTAACGATATCTTTTTGACAGCGCGTTGCTTCTAGTTATTCTGCTTGGTCGTTCGTTTTCATTCAATTCGATACACATGATTGTGGGGCCCTCTGTAGTGAAAGAAGTTAGGCGATGGGTATTGATATAAATATCATGCAATTCACTGTCTGCGACATAAAATACTATGCACGTGTCTTCGCACTACAATATAAGGTACAAAATATTTGGTATTTCTTCGGCAGCGTGTCGCTGATTCTGATTATGTAGATTCCCGCGTAAAAATAGGCTTCACGCAAACATACTGAAGATCGAATCAGATATGCATGGGATCAATTTCTTATCCGACGGTATATTTATGTGGAAAGCGAGATCTCTGCAAAAAACCACAACAGGCACTCAAAAAGATATATTATTAATGTTGCGTTTACCTGAACACAAGGTATTCTTACTTACTTGGAATATCAATGCAATGATCTTCTGAGCAGGGCGAAACTGGTGTTTATTATTGTGAACAGAAACCTCATCTTTTTTCGTATAGAACTTACATACGCATCTGAATTGCCAGACTGAATTTCAGACAGTTTTTCAAAACTTAGGTGATATTTTATTAGTACATTTTATAACAAAGTCATGGCAGTAAGCTACGTCAGGTCTCGAAAATCGAAAACTGCCGTGGTAAAGCCACGGCTGTAAAAATAATAAAACTGTTGGTAATGAAATGAAAGATTACGTTTACAGGAAAAATGTAGGTACGTTCAACTGGCGTTGGATCTCGTTTAGTGCCTGGGCCGAAGGCAAAGATCTCTGTCTCGAGAAGGTGAGTCCACGTTGGATCCAATCCAGTTAAGTGTGCCGCTCTCGAGGAGTCTCCGTAGGGTTATTTAGTTGAAACGTTTCGGCTGTCGACGAGGCGGCTATGCCACGAGTTTTTCCATCCACCGCGTTTTCATGGTCACTCGACTCGGCACACGTGTGTAGATACACGCCTCTTGCTTTCCATTTTCAGCATTTATCTTCGAATCAAATCTAAGCATGTAGCTTTAGGGACAATCAAGAATTACGCACACACAGATCCACATGGTTTCTTTGTAAGCTTAGGTGGGATTAGTTAAGATCTATTGTAGGTGCTGTTTTGTTTAGCAAGTAAACTAAAGGAAACAAGTTAACGTATAATGTGTTCGCAAAAGTAACTAATGGATAGCGAGAGTTGGCTCCGTAGTAATAGTTCGGCCAATTTTCAAGGCGAGACTACTTTCTAAGTACACATTAGTGGCTGCCGCTAGGCGCCTTCACGGCTAAATCTTAACTATCTACTTAAGTCAGTGTCAGGCAAGCTCGTGAATTGAATAAGCCCACCCCCCTATCGAGCCCCCTTCCTTTATCTGCTTTCATTACATGAGCTTCACTCTGGAATTCGGTTCAATTACTCCTTAATTTGGTGAATTGACGTGGCATTTTGTCAGCTTCCTCGCCTGTTTTGTTCTCGGCAAGGGAAATCCGTTCTTTCTAAATTGATTTATTATTATTAGGCTCAATACTTTATGCAGACAGGAAAAACTGTAAGGCCTCTCAAATGATGAGTCATTTATACATTTAGAACTTGGGCGTATTTGTTGGCTACAGAAACTTCCAAAAAGGTGATGAGCAGTTTTTCAAGCCCGACGGAAAGTTCCAAGAAGCTTCTCTTAATTTGTGTTTACCGAGCTAGCTGTAACTCAATTACGCTGTTTTCAGTCTGCACTATTCGGCTTTTAGTAGGTACGTAAATATCCAGTAGGTGAAAGAGTAAACAGTTGAAAAAATTGCAACGTAAGTTCATTTAACCAACCATTTGGGCTTCTTCCAGTGTTATAAATTGTCCGTTATGGCTACACAGATTTGAGTATTAATCACGGAGCCACAAAACCAATACAATATGTTACTATCATTATTCATCCTATTGTAATGACGTTATATTTTATACTTAGTAGGGTTATTTGGACTCTAATCGAGGCTTTTTAAATATTACGAGTTGTATTTGGTGTTGTTGTAATAATATTTGAACAAACTGAAAAACAAATATGTTTACTTTTTCGATTCGTTTAGTGTAATTATCTGATACAGGAATAAATTTTGTGCATTTTTCTTTGCTCGCGGGCTATTCACTATACCTACACGGCGGCGCCGTCTTTTCCATTAATAATCCCCTCACAATCGGTTTCAAATAGGAGCAAAAGTTGTTTGAAGTATTTTTCAAAAGTTGCATTTTTTTTATGCTGAGTATAATGTTGTTGCCCACGATATAGGTTTTTAAGAAGCACATCATAAAACCATACATCAATCTACTTATTTCATCATGCGAGAATTCAATATTATTTTAAGGCACATAGTAATGGCTCGTTAAATCTGGCTGTAACCACGTTATGGGTGAAGCATTGTCAATTTTGATGAAGGTTTACTTCCGTGAATTACTGACCGATGAAACTCACGGTCACATACGGGGCGGACGCCCTCTCCCTCGCAATATAGCACGCCACGCCGCATCGTCGCCATAAAAATATGTTTAATGATCTCGTAAAGATCCGATATGTTCACGGAAACCCAAAAGGCAGTTCTTGCTGAAAGTGTAGGTAATATCTATAAATCCGTAAGTATTTTAGTTATTGCCGAAGCTCTATTAAAATGAATGTTACTGGCGCGTTGAAAAGGAACTCCAAGTGGGCGGCTAAATTACATTTTCCTTTATAGCGCTGTATAAAAATTAATAAGTAGATTTCGAAGGGTACGAAACAAAGTATGAAGTTCAGAATATCATAGAATTGAAAGTTTTCACAAAGGAAGATTTTCCCATTGAATTGTCTTGAAATTCTTGCCCGTCCTCGTCTTCCCCCGTCCCCCGCAACCCGCGCCTCCCCTCCCTCCTCTGTCGCGCCATTAACCGCAAGTTTCGTTATTAGCGACTGTGTTGGAAAGTTACTAAGGGAATTACCTTCATTTAAATTGAGATTAAATTCCTGGTCCGATGGAATATCTAGGCGTCACTGCTTGTTCTGCTTCAAACTTAAACGGAATGTCTTTACCAATTGTTTAATTTCGGGAGTCTGAACAGGTATGTCTGCATGGGTAATGGGTAATGAAAGAAATTGATTTGTATTTCTTAGCTCGCTCTTTATAGTAACTTTTCAACGTTAGAGTCTTCATTTCACAAGTTTTTTTGGAAATCCCAAATGGCCTGTCCGGGAAAACTCGCGAAATCTCGATGAGTAAAATCCGACTATTAATTAAAAGTAATCCATTAATGTTTTACATTGTTTACACAGGTTAAATAAACGAAGGGAGTGGGGGTAAACAATAAATTAGAAACAAACTTTGTGAAAACTTCGAGGAACCTCGAAGGGCCGTAAACGAGATCAAGTAATTTAAGCCCAAATAAGCAAAATTACTCTGGCATTGTCGTCTTCTGAGCCGCGTCACGCAAAAACCATTTAATTTTTAGGAATTACCTACTCAGTCATTCACAGGTTATTCAAAATTTGAGCTCAAACATCATTGATTGATAATAACACCGTGTATGTCTAATGCCCATCATTCCATATATGGTAGGTAGGTACTCAAGGCATGAAATGAAACCCATTTTAAAAATGTATACGTGGTGAAATCTCGTCTATTATTATTACACATGCTTTCCGTAGCGGTTGTCCGGTCTCACTTTGGTATTCAGCCGCGGTCCGCGGAGGAAAATTAAGGTAGGCCGCACCGGACATGTGGACTTTGATTCCATGCCGAATTTCTGTATGTAAAAATAGCGGCTTCCTCATATGATATTCATAAAGGCACTCGCTACAAGACACGTTACGCAAAGGCATTTTGTTGGAGCTAACATGGCCACCCTTCCCTACGCATATCATGCAGCCCGGTCCTTTTTCCGTGCTCAATTTTTACGAGAATATTACCCCTCGAGAGGAGTAATTTCATTCCAAACTAAAGGAAAGCAACGCAATTTGCGAGCAATTGTTCATGAAAAAATTAGAGAGAGGCGAATAAGGACGGAAAGTTGAGAGGTTTAGCCAGTTTGCATTAATTCAGCGCCGCGAGTCGGCGAGAGCCCACGTCGGTCGTCCGCTACTCGGCTAGTTAGTGAGACCTCTCCCAGACAGAGGAACCGCCGCCGGCGGCCGAAAGAATAACGAACGTCGTGATTAATGGGCTCTGTCGTTAGGTTTCTTGTTTGAACAATAATTAGTCAGCGCACAAGTAAATTAAGCGATGGAAAACATTACGCTTTCATTTAAGTCGCGTCGCCGAACCACTTTCATTCCATCATAACTTTGTTCGAACTTGTGATTTCTGATCATAATCAATTCTCATTTTCTGTCGATTGTGTGATCGAAGACGCTCCTGTAACTTTTCTTGTGATATTTTATTTAATATCCGTTGCTCTACTCATTAAAAAAGTGGGTCATGTTGTACAGAATATTTGCAGAGATTCTCTAATTTGCTTGAAATAAATAACGCATCTCACACAATGAATAATGAGGATCTCCTTGTTTTCATTTCTTCCGCTTCAGTCACGTATTTACATATTATACAAGCCGGAAGGCCTACGTAATGTATTTGCGAGATGATAAACAAAACGGAATTCGGGAAGTTATGTTTTAAGAACTTGACTGGAGGCAATGTATCAGCTTGGGAGACGAGAGCGTTGGCAGCGTGTTATCATAATAATAACATCAGGGCCTTGTCGTAATTTTGTTCCTGAACAACTAAACAAGCACAAATATGATCCTTCCACGAGACTAGAGAAATAACACATGCCCCCAATAGCTACGTCTAAAACTACGAATAACATACGATAGACAAGACGATAACAGTGTGTAAATAATTCATTAAATCGTACGTCGACGGTCGAAAGAAACAGGGGCACACTGAGCTCGGTATAAAAAATTGTCGTCAATAAAATGTATTGGTGTCCTGTTGTCGAAATGAGGCAACCGGAAAGTGCGGGAGCGTTCACGGTTCGGATAGGCATCCATCATGCTCAGGAGACCGCACTCGGCAGATTGATCGTCGGCGTCGAGAGCCGAACAAATACCGCGGCCAAGGAACGGGATCCCCAGTAGACATGCGCGAAACAGTGCACTTCGAAGTCATGATATATTTCATGACATTTCATACCGCGTGATATTACCTTATATCATGGCACATGACATCATGGTATTTCTTCATTGCAGACATGAAACATGACATCATGGTATTTCTTCATTGCAGACATGAAACATGACATCATGGTATTTCTTCATTGCAGACATAAAACATGACATCATGGTATTTCTTCATTGCAGACCTGAAACATGACATCATGATATTTCTTCATTGCAGACATGAAATATGACATCATGGTATTTCAGCACACTTTCATTGCAGGACGTACAGTGTGCTGAAATGCCATGTGTCATGTTTCATGTCATCTAGTGTAATGAAATGCTATGTGCCATGCTTTATTCTCTCGTGTAATGTGTAATATTTCATGACACCGTTATGTAATGTGTCTTTTGTAATATTACAAGCATTACCTACACATGTCTAATCCCCAGCCACTGGGACAAAAATGGTGTGAGCAAACAAATGTGCTATCGATAGCATGACAGAAGGATTGATAGCTAGCGGACCACTCCGCTATCTCGCCCTGCAGCCTCCCTCCCGACTAGCTGCTTCTATTTCTGATAACTTTGCATAGGCAGCCCGGAAACTGTTCCATGCCTTTGTTGCAAAAAAGTAGTTTTACAAAATAGAAACCGACTGCGAAAATAAATAAGGAAGCCCATGGGTAAGACTGAAACATTCAGCCTAGCCAGACTTTTCAGCAGCATTTGTATTCAATGTCTTTGGGCTTGGGAAATGATAATTGCGTCGTCAATTCCTTTCAATGTCATTGGTCGAACCGCTTAGGAACGCACATTCCTACCAACATACGAACAAACGCGCAAAAGACCTTAACCTCCTTTGCTTGCTTACAGGGAGGTAAAAATAGGCTTTTAGCTTCCCTTGTTTTACACCCACGCTGAAATGCAAAAACAGCACAACGAATGTAGAAGAGATTATGGAATATACGGCGTATTGCTGTATTTTATACGGTTGTTTATCGATACAAACAATTTTAGTTACGGGGTTAATGTTTTATCAATTTGAACCTAAAAAGTCAGCTATTCCATACAACAAAATTAATCTACTGCTCTACATGCATGCAGCAGCTGCTATAGAGATTTCGCAGTTGCCCAAAGTTACTTATATTCGTTGGTTCAACCCCTCGAGTATGACAAAGCCTTTCAGTAACACCGTTTATGCTTGTTTCAGACTTCGTGATGTCGGAAGGAGGTCACGGAGCAAACGGCACTGGCAGCTATCCAGCAAGATCGCCCATGTCCAGTTCCACCACCGGACACTCGAGCTCCAGTCACCACAGGTAGGTCAACAACAAAGTACAAAGTTAGTAGTACTACGTGTAAAACTTACAGTCCGGCCATTTCAATAACGGGATTGAAAATTTAAAATATTCTTAAAAATGTGTTACATGCCGCTTATAGTTTCTTACTCAATAATCTAGCAATATACGTTGGAATATTAACTTAAAAGCTGTATAAACAATAGTACTTACTCTATCTAAACACTGTCCGAGGCACTGCAGCGTCCGAGTGGTCACTTCAGCCATCTCGTGTGAGTGAAGGTGTCCCTGGACACTGTGTAAATCATCTCATTAGGTAGATACAAAAGGCCTATTTTATACATTCTTTATTGGATTACAAGGGAGTCTTCAATGCCATTAATAGTTTCAATATTCAGACTATATTATACATATACACCGTGGAATTTTAGTGGTTTTAAAGCCGAAGGTATTTAGTTTCACTCGTGATTCTAAGCCAAATTCCAAAATTTTACTTCAAAACGAGCGAAAAAAAAAACACTTTCACAATACAAACGGCTATCGCCAGTCGACACCATTTGTATGGAGAAGTGAATTTTTTTTCGCGCGTTTTGGAATAAATTTTGTAATTTGGCTCAGAATCACCAGTGCAACAAAATACCTTCGGCTTTAAAACCACTAAAATTGCACGGAGTATACATATTATACATATTCAGCCTTCATTACACAGAGTGCAGTGGCATCGTTAGTAAAGAAAATGCGATTTAATTCACTCAATATCTTCAAAATTAAGTCGCAAACACGACCACAATTATTATTCAAATACATAATGGTTTGAAGTTCGTCAACAAAACTTTCAAATGTGAAATTGAAAGAGATTGTGATTGATACAGAATAAATAAAGTGCAATAATAGAGTCACATACAGTAGGGGAATTCAATAAAGGCATTTTTTGCAAAGCAGATTGCCTGTAGCCTGGGTCAAAAGACCTTTATTAATGCACTTACATTCTAAAATTTCCTTTGAACGCTCCAATCCCTCCGAAATTAATCTTAGCGCTCATCAAAAGGCCCGTGAATGCCGCGCATTCCGACCGCATAATGAATAGAGAGCGCGCCGCGGAGCAATGAGACAAATTTCGACGTGTCAAATTCAATAAAACCTTCTAGTGTGGCCTGTAATTATTTTATATTGGCCTCTCTCTAACCGTGTTCTTGAAAAAAACGAAAGACCCCTCTTTAGCTAGTGTGACCCGCAAAGACCAACCGAGCATTGTTAACTAAAAATAAAAGGTAAAAGACCTTGAGGATTGGGCTACGCCTGTATGAGATTTGTTTGTCGATCAAAGTGCTTTGTTTTATTGTACAAAAAAGTGAGTTTAAGGTTAGTAATTATTGAATTTCTTAGCAACTACTTGGATAAAAAAATCATCAATGTTTGCAGTTTTCATTGGTACAGTGAAAGTAATCATGTGTTCTGTCATTCAATGTTTAGTTTAGGTTTGGTGTGAATGGCCACTTTATAAGGCTGAAGCAAGCATTTATAGTGAAAAAAGTAGCAGATGCAATAACAACTAGTACGTAAGTACCGGCTCATTCTTTGGCAGCTTCGAAGGACGAGATATCCAAACTGATCGCCAACCTCCGATGAGATAACCCGCAAATAAGAAGAGGAACAACTTGTATATATTCTCTGCAGCTCTATATGCTCTTTGGCACCGAATATTATTTGCGTCTGCTTAAGGCCTACACTAGGCCGGTCCTTGTAAGAAAAGATTGCTCTGCGAAAAACCAAAAAGTTACCAGAGCGATTTGTAGTCCATTCCCTTGCACTTCTGTGGCAGTAAACGCACACCCGTATGAGGTGCCGGGCGTCAAGTTAGCGTAGTTCAAGAACTGCAATTAACAAACGTCATCAGCAAGTAAGGCTAGCCGAGTGCCGACGCAAATGCATTATGCCCAACTGTAGGGTGTACCAACACACGTTCTTCCCGTCAGAAAGGGTGGTCCTTGTAATCCGTTTTATTTTAGGTCCAATGCCAATCTCGGCAGCAGACTGCAAGTGCAGTGCCTAATCATTCAAATACTTATTGCTTACATTACATACAAACCAGTAGTGCCGCTGCGGTCGATGGCAATGCAGCCGCTGCACTTGCAGCCTGGAGCGTAGCTCGGAATGGTACCTGTTTACACGGATTACGACTCGTTTTGACTCAATGTAATAAGTAAGCGTATTTACTTTAAAATCTCTATTCATCTGCAGTAAGGAATTTCTACCTAGATTCTTAACAATCTGACTAAAGCGTTCATTCTAATTTGATTATGAAAGTGAATAAGGTAGCAACCACTACACTGCAAAGGTCTCGAAACGTAAAAAAAAAAGAAAGTCAATAATCGTTAAAAAGTGTTGTTTAATTATGGATAAGGTTAATTAGCCTAATTTTTTGGCATAAACTTGCAAAAAATATATTTTTCATCTCCCATGCTCGGAAAGTACGCTGTTACTTTAAACATGCGATCGTAGAAGATCCTTTTTTAAACCGCTTTGTATTTTTGTGCGCTTCGAAATTTGAACTCGACGCCCTAATAAAAAAAATATAAGGAACTCCTTCAACTTGTAGCATTGCCTAGCAACGGGTTGTTGATTTTATGACACTTCAAGAAGACACGATTTGTAATCAACAACCCGTTGCTAGGCAAACCCACATACTCCTTTGTGAAGAAGCAAAAAAGAAGGAAACTCATTTCACTAACCTCTATGGTAGGTACCTAACTACCTATGTCTATTGTTTGTCACGCTTGGCTAACAAAATCATTTCCTCGCTTCTGTGAGATGAAAAGTTTTGTGTTTCGCACGAATGCAATATTATTTGCGTTTCGTGCTTCTGAATACCTCGCTACGCTCAGGTTTCTTTTTTTGAACCACTCGCTACGCTCGTGGCTCAATTTTAGAAACCTTCGCTAGCTCGGTATTCAATACAAGCACTCGCCGCAAACAATAATTTTGCATTCTTGCATAACAAATAACTATTATTTTCCGTCGCACAAAATATCATTAGTGATATTTTGTGGTAGCTTGCAGCATCACTAAATCGTTACAAATTATCTATACTTATAATAAAACTCTAGCGAAGTCAATTCTGTACATTGAATATTTTTAGAAAAAAACTAGCAGGGGTTACTAAGTAAACTATACTGAATCCAAAAATGCAAAAAAAACGGTTTATGTCTGTCTGTCTGTCTGTCTGTCTGTCTGTCTGTCTGTCTGTCTGTATGAACACGATAAACGCGAACACCGCTGAATAGTTTTCAACCAAACTTAACATGGTCGTAACTCACGTTTCTGGGAGTAACTTAGGCTATCCGATGTTTAGAATACATTGCGGGTTGCAATTTTAACTTCGTTTTTTGTAAGAAATATTCATAATTTGGATATGGCTTCTTGAGAAGGTATGTTAAGAACGTGATACTGAACATATTTCTGCAAAAAAAAAATTAAAAGTCCGACTTTGAACCACATTTTCTCGAAAACCTACATTGCGGGTTGCAATTTTAACTTGATTTTTTGTAAGAAATATCCATAATTTTGATATGGCTTCTTGAGAAGGTTTGTTAAGAACGTGATACTGAACACATTTCTGAAAAAAAAAAAATTGAAGTCCGACTTTATTATCTCGGAAACCGTTGATTTCCCAGGCATAGTTCCTTGGGCAAAAATGTTCGTTATGATGAGGACTATACGTATACGGACGTATACGTGGTCTCCCGCTTTGTTGGCGGTCTTTTATTTATTTATTTATTTATTTATTTTAACACTCTGTATAATAGCACGCTACGACTTTTGGCATTTGGGGCGCATATTGTAAATGAAAAATCGGCATTTGTTTTTATTTTATTTTGGCGGAAAATGTTAGTTCTACAAGCGTAGCATAAGGCCGGGTTTAAAATAATAGGTATCTCACTCTTTTATTTGACGTAGAGCGGGATGGACAGAGCCATAGATACGCTCTAACCCAGCCTTATGATGCTTGCTGGAGGGAATTGTGAGTGGTTTTCGGTGGAGGTCGGACAAAGTTTATCGATGTTAGAAATGTAGTACTGTTGCGTCGCGGTCGAAATGTTCTGGATTTGAACCCACGCGCGGTTGAAATTTTTTTTGTGCCTTTTTAAAAATCTTTACTCTACTGAGCCCAACTTTATATAAAAAAAATATATTTTGTTTGCCGTAGAGCGGGATAGACAGAGTTATTTGCGGTAGATACGCTCTAACCTTATACTTTGCTTGCTGGCTTAGCATGAGAATGGGTAAGACCTTATCTATGGGCTTATAACTTTATCTATCCCACTCTACGTCGAGGGAGATACATAATAAACCCCCATACTTCCCAGGCAATTCTTATGCTAAGCTTCCTGGTATCTTACACGGGCGATACCTAATCTAAACAAAACATATTTTATCATAAATTTATTGTTTAGATTAGGGCACACACACACACACAGACAGACACACAGGCAGGCACACCCTCATAAACACATAAACAGACACACACATAAAGCTATCAAACTTATGACACCCCTCTTTGTTGGTCGGGGGTTAAAAAAAACCTTCCTTTTGAGTTTTCCTCCACAGTCGAATTTAAATTAAATGTCACATGTGTAAAAACGCATACGAAGTCGCGGGCACAGCTAGTTCTAAATAAATTCAGTATTTTAGTCCTTTGGACGTAAAGAGTGGACCTGCTCCGCGTGTACCATGCCCAACTGCATGATGTGAAACTCGGTCCCAGCCGAGCGCGTTCCTGCATTTTATTTTTGTACCTGCACACTGTAACTGTAACTATATTTGCGCGCTCTTTTCGGCTGAATATAATTTAATTTCAAGCTCAAAATTCAATTGTGCGTTATTTAATTCTTCACATTGGCAAAAAATAGAACGAAACACTCGGTATGTTCTACAAAAGTATTTGTAGAGAAACTAAAAGATTCAGCGATTTTATTTTCAATATTTTTGGGCAATTTATCTGAAACCTCTAAGTTTTTCGATCAATCAATTACACAGTCTTTTAAGGAGATGAAATAGTTTTGTAATTGAATTCCATTCTTCAGAGATTTAATTTAATTCTCGGCTCAGTAGTCGGAGAGAAAATAATTTCGCACATGGCTCAGGCCGTGTGACGTCACAGTTTTATCTAATTGCCGTGGCAACTGGCTGCAGCCGCCACCGCGTCCGTCCGCATCCAGGTAACATGGAAATGCTTCAATCTAGTAACATTCAAAACCACTTAACTACTTTTATCTACTCTGGAATGTAAAACGCGAATTCAATCCAGCATTCAAAAGTCCGTGTCTTTTAGCTGGCCGAACTTATTACTAGAGTCTGATTGTGTTTCAAGATAGGTAGATATACCTACACGTTTAACATGTAACTGCATCGTTTCGTTACGCCAAGCATAGGCAAAACAACCCAGAAAAAACATTTTATTTTGGGGAAATAAAATATGCAGCGTAATGTAGTGAAATAATGAGGAGCATATCATACCAAGGGTTTCACTAAGAGGACATGCAACAGTGTTAGTCATTAATATATTATTGGGGTGCGACCCGGCCGGCCCTTGCCCGCGCCGCGCACGATTTTGCTTATTCACGATACAAGACCGCTATTTCCGAACGTGTTAGCTTTTAAATTGGACCTAAATAATAAATTACCTTTCCTTAAAGGCCCGATTTGTAAAAGAAAGTAATTGGCTGTTATTGAGACCTTTTTGCTCGCTCTATCGCAAAGTTAGTGTGTGCAACTGGCGGGTTATCATATCAGATGTGTACGATACTGTTCTAATAATAAAATTACACAACTGCTGACTCATCGCACTCATTAACCATAGACCTTTATGAACAAAAGTTTAGAAGCAATAAAACAACCCCTTTACATTTAAGTGGGATCGAATCATATCCTATCATCAATCATAATTACCCCCTACTTAACAGTATCCGAACAGACTCCAACTGCTCCAGAAAACAATGCCCCATTTTATATTGGTAAATTAATTATTCCCTTTACTTTTATTCAGTGTTTACAATAGTGAAGCCAATATGGAATCAAAAAGTGAAGACTGTCTGAACTAGCGGCAGCTGTCTAACGTAAAGTTATAGTTGGACTAGACGTACGTAACACGCAATCAAGCTACACAACCCAGGACAAGGCCCGATTCATGCACATTCGATTCTGTTATTATAATGTTACACGATGCGTCGTATTGTACTCCAATTCAAAAGGGAAGCGTGGAAATAATGCTGCAACTTTTAATAGAAAAAACAAGTTGAAATGGATTAAACTTCCAAAAGTTTTCTTCAGAAACGAATTGAATTCACTTGACAAGACGAAAATGAATCAAGGAGAGATCTTTAAAACATTGAGATATCGGCATAATTAACCGAATAAATTCTGCTAAACGTGTTGTTCAAACAACCGCTTAATGTGATTACGACCTTCATTAGAGTTTGACATTGCATTAGGACACCTATGAAAACAAACCCTCCCTGAGGAGCTGCTACGAGGCGTGAATGGATCAGTAAACTTGTTTCAGTAAATCACTGATTTGTATTCAGCCCAATAAAGTTATATCGTCAGAAAGAAGGCCCGAGCGAAGACTGTTGTTTGTCTGACCTGAAAGTTTGGGTTTCCACACTCCAACTACAAAATGTGAGTTCGGAAAAGTATCTCCTTTATCACATTATTACGAAAAACTTAGGCGTGAGGTACTGGCGTTGATGCCCACATCCGTTTTTATATTCAGGATAGTAAGAGATTTCAGAATTTATGACGGACTCGTTCCAGCTAAATCTCGTACTAAAAAGCTCATCACATCTGCAAACACAGTAAAAGCATAAATACGCTTTAGCAATAACAAGCTTTTAAGACTAATGGTTCCGAAAAACATCAAACAGAATAATCCTTTTTTCAAAGTAGGCAAGCCTAACATCACGATGAATTTAAATTTTGACCGTGGAAAAGACGATATGTCAAAAACTGAGCGTTGGGCTTTTTACTTCTGTTATTCAGACTGCGGAGGTGAGATAAGTCAAGTGTATGGCCCTCCATAGTGACTTATGATAGCATGAGTGTTAATTATTTACATTCGACCGACTGCGCTTACATATTTTACATTCAAGTCCCACCCACGCAGATGAAAAGCTCATTTCTCAACAAAATAAGATAGTAATTATGGCCAAGCAATGTCCATAGTACGCACATTAGATAAAAACTATTGATACGTAAATAACTAATTTAGCCACAAATTGACATTTGTCGTGTTTTTTAAATATTGAGTGGATTAACCTTATAGTTGGAGAGCTGGTGACCAATCGAGATATTTTTTCGTACAAGGCTGGGAGTTGGTAGGCTGATAGAGTAGACTTCGCTGAGTCTGGGAAAAATATTTTTTTAGCCCGGTCGCGGTTGAAAGTTAGATTTTTTTTACTTTGAAAGTTTAAATGTATGGGTTGAGTCATTTCTTTTTTGTCTACAAGGCTGGGAGTTTCTAGGCTGCCTTTTTAGTCTATTTATTACTAGGCGAACTCAGTAGAAATATTGTTTTTTATAACCTAGAAAGTGTGAATTTTTGGGTTATAAAAATCAAACTTTCAACCAGGCTCGGCCAAAAAACAATTTATTTTCTTGTTCAACGGAGTCTCCACAAGTAACGTAGAAGTTCCCAGCCTTGTACGACAACAAAAAATACTGAACCCATACATTTAAACTTTTAAACTCGAAAAAATCTAACTTTCAACCGCGACCGGGCCAAAAAAATATTTTTCCCAGACTCAGCGAAGTCTACTCTATCAGCCTACCAAGTCCCAGCCTTGTACGAAAAAATATCTCGATTGGTCACCAGCTCTCTAACTATTAACACTGCCAAAAATTGTCTCTTATCTCCCATCATCATTCAATAGGTATTCTTATGGCCATAATCAATGTTTTCATTCGATATACATATATTTTGTAGCACTTGCGGCTAAAGGCCGCACTGAAAGACAAGAAAATATCCGCCCCTTGAGCAGGATATCTCGTGGGAGAGTTTTTTAAGACACGTGGTCCGAGCAGTTCATTCGTTTCGCATCAACCCGTCACTTACTGAAAGGGAAACAAAAATAAGGTGGCCGCTCTGTGTGCTTATTCTGTAAAATAAACCGATCAGTTGCTAGTCCTCAAAACCGGTTTATTTGCGAGAAAATTATAAAAAAAATAATAATAATAATACTTATTATTTGTCGAAAAAAAAGATCGTTTATTTCCCGAAAATAAACCCTTTATGAGGACTAGCAACTGTGCGGTTTTTTTTTACAGAATAAGCACACTGGTCAGAGGCACAAAACTGACATTGTAGAGCAGAAGGGTTAACTCAGTACCCGGGTGATAACATCAACGATTTTGTATACTCTCGTGATAAAATCATGACCTGCCTGAGATACCTTGGCTTACGGCACTGGCAATGTTTTTTTTATTATTTTTATAGGGTAGGGAGGTAATCGTAAGAGAGGTAGTGGCCACTCTGTGTCAATGATTTTATTTTGCTCAACTGCTTTAAAAATATGTTTGGCTTTGCCTTCCTCACATTGTGCAAGTCTGGGACATTGACGCTAAATGAGGTTATTTCTTTTAGGACTATTAGCATTACCAGAATGTACAGGAAAAAAGGTTCTGAAATAATATACGGTACAAGTTATAATAAAATTATTTTCTTATGACTTTCAAGCTGTAGTAGCTTGAATATCAACAGAAAAATACTGACTTATTGTACGTAATTGTTACCCCTTATAGGTTTATATTAGACTAGCGACCCGCCCCGGCTTCGCTCGGGTGCAAAACAGTATTATACATAGGTAAACCTTTAGCGAAAAAAGATCTAACTGACGGACAAAACCGCATCAAAATCCGTTGGGTAGCTTAGGAGGAGTTAGCGGATAAACAGACAGACACAAAGAAGCGACTTAATTTTATACTATGTAGAGATTATAGAATTAGAGAAGCTTCAAAGGCACCAACACCAAGTTAACCCTCTATGGTGCTATAGTTGCGTTGGAGGCGAGACGGAGGCCCGTGGCGAGGCGAGGGTAGAGTCGCGAGCCCGCGCACCCTCCGGCCAAAAGTGAGTGACGTGCCAGCCTCAAAGAAGCTCCGTTAGCTCAACTTCCGAGGATCAGGCGTGAGCGGGCGCGCCGCAATAAATAAGGCGCTTGAGACAGATAAATTATCTTGACTCGCGCGCACAACCTTGACAAATTATCCGTCATAAAACCTCGAAACAAATTTGCCACGAAATAGAAAACTTTGCCCTGATTCCAAGTTTTTTTTCTGCTATAGGCTCGTTATAAGACAGAGTTGTCTTGAGTTCTGAATTTGAACATTCGAATCAACCATCATTTTTCTCTGCTCTCCTAACAAATGTTGTAAATAAAAAAATCTTTACATACCGACACGGGATGAGTCTTGGTGAGAAACTAAACGTTGCCCTTGTTAAAATTTGAATTTCAGTTAAGTAACAGCGAATCACACGCTCTATAATTTTAATTTGAAGCGATTAAACGTATTTACGCGGCAGCTACAGTAATTTGTCGCATGAGGTTTGATGTAATAAAAGTTTTCGCAAGCGGAACATGAGCATTAACAAGTTCTTTCACACGCAAAACTAAAGTGTAGCGCTATACTAGATCGAGATCGGGGAGTTGATCATGTTAAAGTTTTAATTGCTTTTATCATGGGCCGTTGCCTTTAGAGGCTCAATTTGTGTAGTGTTATTAAATTCTATCTCTGGCCCTGGCCAATGTATATTGGTGAAAATGTTGGTCACAATGCTCAAAAAATACTACACTACTAAGAAGCAAATAAATATCTTGAATCTTGAATCTTGAAGTTGAAGAAGTCCAAATAACGATAAAGTTTATGAAATATCGGAAACCGGAATTATTACAAAACTTTGTTGATGAAAACCACCCTCATCTTTAACATACTACTACTTTTTTATTAGAGGCTCCTAAATTTTCTTTTCTTATTCAAGTTTGTAGAAAGCTAGACCTTTTTCCCTGTTAAAAGAAGGGTCTCATTGCAAAGGAAAAATTGTCCATGACAGCCCTCTCGCTCGCACATACTAACACTTTCAATGATGGTAAGAAAATAATAAATTCAGTTTTTGACAAATTGCACACCCACACAATGCTTTTCACATATTTTCGAAAACTGTATCAAAAATGTGCGTATAATTTTCATTTGTGAAAAGTTGAATGGCAAGGAAGCCAAGCCGATTTCTGTGTCTCATATAATTTAAAAGCACAATAGCTATTGATGCAAAGCAATACAGCAGCAAGCTGTATAGACGCCACCTCGGCCGGTAACAGTGTGATGTCCCATTCAATTAACATGATACACGTCAAACATGTCAATATGGACGAGGAGTCGCCCAGGCGTGCAGCATTGTTAATTAGCTTGCTATTGTTACTGCTAATATTGTCGTCTTTTATTACACCAGTATGATAGTTATTATTACCTAGGTAACTTGTAAATGCCTCTTATTTTCTTCGGATCTCTATGGACAGATGTAAATTTCTGTAACCTTTTTGTGATACTTATATTGCCAGAAACTTTCGACAATACTTTATTTATTACTAGCTTTTTCCCGCGACTTCGTCCGCGTGGACTACAGAAAAAGGATACGTGCTTTACTTTGCTCCTAAGTATAAAAGCGTGATAATAGTAGCCTATGTGTTATTCTGATGTCTAAGCTATCTCTATCCAAATTTCATCCAAATCCGTTTAGCCGTTTAAGCGTGAAAGAGTAACAAACAAACTAACATTCGTATTTATAATATTAGTAGGGATTGTAAAATAAAATACTCTTTTATAAAAAATACTTCGATTTTAGTTTGAAGGGCAAATTCGTATTTTCAATATGTTCTGGCCCTTCATCTAAAGGAGAGATATAGGTTGTTTTCTCAGACGTAAATAATTAATTAGATGTCATTACGAGTACTCGCCCCGATTCATCGTGCGAAATGGCGGAAATCCATAGCCATGAAATTCCCCCTTGCAATATAAGGCTGGAGTATCTTGAAATGCACCCTCGATGTGAAGAAAATCACGTGTGCGGCATAAATCTATAGTTAGGTATACTTTTTATGCAATAAGTACCTGTATTTATTTTGAAATGTTCATGTCACATATTGTCGTATCCATCAAGTTAATGTCAGTTATAAAATGTTACGTTTATGTGCATCAAATACCTAACTAGAGATATACAAAAATCTGTCTCCATAAAGACAGACACCTCGTGGTGAGCAGAGACCTTTTAGCAGCAGCATAGCAACGAGCGTTTATTCCACAAATATAACTATGCCATTAGTGCAAACAAAAACAGCCTCTATCACGTCTCGGGAAAAATGAGGGAAAGTGAAAACCCCCGCAGGGAAAAGTTTGTCGGTCGGTAGTGCACGAAATAGCGTTCACTTAGCGCGCCATAAAATCTCGATCTGAACTCCCCACAAGCGACAGGGACGGGGGAAGCCGCGTAATGGATACTCTCCTCTTGTCAAAATACTACTATAGCATAATAACTACACGACGAGGGGCGCAGGAAAATTATAACGAACGAGTACCACTTAATTTAGTGTTTCCTTGGCTATAAATTGCGCGCGTCGCTGTTTTTCTTTGTCGAGTTTTCTTCCACTTTTTGTGTTCGTATTTCGGTTGTTTTCGTAAAGACACTCAACTATATCTAATGATTCTATAAACACACAAAGACACTCCTTTTCTAGCAACAATAGTAACATTTTAGATTGAATGTATTCAGAAATTAGCTGTCAACACGGCGGCGGCTGCAATTACCTACATAATTGCAACCAGCGAATTGAATTTTGTTTTAAAACCTGCACAGCGAGCGTCAGGTCTACTGTTACGCGCCATTTCATGCGTAATTTGATATTCCGATGACAAATTAGTCGGCGAGCGCTCGCTACAGAGCTACGCGACACGCTCGAAATTACAGGGAGCACGCTGTTACTGGAGAAACTGTAAATACGCCTCCAACTGCTACAGCAGCTACAGTACACATTGCAAACAAACCATTTGCAAACATTTTGCAAACAAACCATTTGCAAAAAACAAATTAATAACACTTTTAGATTATGCTTTGCTTTTTATTTTTATTTCTACGATTTTTTTTTATATTAACCCACTTGATGCTACCGTCGTTTTAAAACAACGCAAAGAAAATAAATATCTGTATGGAAATGTGGGCTGTTTAGATATTTTTTATTTATGCTAATTAATTGCTGAGTCCTTTGTCAGTCTCATCCTGTATTAAATCTCAGTTTGGATAATTACGTTTAGTATTTGTTTACAAGTTTATTGAGGGGATTTTTACAAAGAATTCTTCAATGTAGGTATTTATATTCAGTTCTATAATTTATTCAAATCATTGATTGAAATATGATTTATAGTATAGTTATCCATCAAAAACTATAAACAATAATTGATTGGCTACTTTTGTAATAGAGTTATTATCAAATAAAGTTCATGTTGTTTATAAACGCCAGTAGTATAATGTACTACTTTGTCCATCGCATAGTTATAACTCATTTGTATCGATTTATGGCTACAGCATTGATGTCCGAAGCTGCATGAAATTATGGAGGAGTTGGAGAAAGACGAAGGTCTTTTACCAGACACAGTCATCCACCAGAAAACTCCAATGCGGATATCACAGATTCGTCTGTGATGAAGATTCTGGTGATCAAAATCATATGTTGCTCCATAAGTTACCCAGTTCGACAACGAGGAGCTCAAGCTGAAATTCACTATGATTCTTCAAATAGTGAGGAGCAAAATTTGCTGCTTCATAAACCAGCAAGAAGCTAGCGAAGAATTGAGGGTGAACATGGGTTCTCATAGTATGATCGAAAATATTTTAGCCAAATGTTGTATTTTGTCGACATCGAATCACCGATTGGTCGCATCATCGACGACGGTACACTTTATCGAATGGATGAAACATTCAGAGTGTAGTTGGAGCTGGAGTAGTGATAGCCGAATGAGTAGAACTGTCACCCCACAAGCGTGAAGTCCAAGTTTCTAATACTGTGGTGGTGGCACGACCTTTTTTTTATGTCGCCTGTAAGTGAGTGTCCCATAAATCTACGACCACGCGTGCCCTGCCCACAGCAGTTTGAAAATTTTGCATTCAGGGTAGTTACATCATATGCCTCAGAACCTTGTTCAGGAGGTTTGCGATTCAAACGACCCATTTGATAAACAGTACCATCAATAATCCGACCAATTGGCGATTCGTGGTCGATAATACTGCATCCGGCACATATATTTTCGATAATATGTTACCATGGGTATCCACCATAACAGGTTATCCCCATGTTATTATTATTTTTAAAAATTTTCATTATTATTTTTAGCAAATAAACAGTTTATTTTAATTTCAATACAAACTCTGGTAGTAGTACATTTTGCTACCGTAGTTTATAAACGACACCGTTTTCCCGAGTTTCCACGAAAGAAATATTTTTTTTGTGATTTTTCCTTTGTTGAACGAGCGAGCGAAGCGAGCGAAGTTCTCCGAGTCTACTGGAACAATCCGGCGTTTGTATGTATGTATGTATGTATGTATGTTTGTATGTTTGTATGTTTGTATGTTTGTATGTTTGTATGTTTGTATGTATGAATGTTCGTTCGACGATAACTTGAGTAAATTTGGTCGGATCGTTATGAAATTTGGTAGACGGGTAAATGAAATTAAAAGAATTTTTAAGTTCGAACATGAGCCAAATCGGTCGAGGGGTTGCCGAGATATCGGGTTGTTAAGTTTATATGGGGTCGCGAGTTCACAGTTCGGGGCGAACCACTAGTTATTTGATCGACAATAAGCCTAATGCGAAAAATTCATCAAGTTTGGACACGAAATCATGTTTCAGTAACATCTGGGTTAACGATAGTTACATTTCTTGAAATATTTTTCTATCGAAAAATATTTTTATAGAATATGAAAAAGAAAACCTCTAGTAACCCTTTTTTAATGTTTATTACACGTCATCTTCAGAAGAAAGAACGTTCAGACTTGAAGCTAAAGCTCTTTATTTACCTCTTTTGAATCATAGTTTACATAATACAGGGAATTTTTTAAATTGCTTCTTTCCTGAAATACGTCAACTTCTAAATGTGATTTCCAACAACTTTTGTTCTACGACTTTTCGAAAAGCTCGATACATTTTATTATTTCTACCATTCCAGCGCTGCGTGCGCGACGCGCTTTCACGCCCCTTCACTCTTTACCACCATTCCAGCATCTCCTGCTCCTATTTGTTACTCTGCGTCGAAAATATATACAGGGTGGCCCAAACATAGACGTCAAGCGAAAAAATCTAGATAGCTGACACCGAGGGCTACCCGAATCACCCCCATGTATGTTCAGCCATTTTTTGTCGTTTAGAAATTATGAGGCTTTTAATGAGCATTCGATTTTATTTTATAACTTTTTTTTATTTCGTCTTTTAGCAAATTTTTTTATTCTTTAGAGTCTCAGATAAATTATCTATCACCAAAAAAATAATGATCAGCTATGGACTTTTAGAAGATACCGGAATTTTGATCCAAAGTCCAAAAATGTTGTTTTCAAGAAAACATCACTGAAATAGTTAGTATGGGAAAAAAAATAAGTAGAGGTCTGAAGGACTTTTTATTGATTTCAAAAACTTTCCGAAAGCCTCATTCTTCAGAATATTACAAAAAACCTGTCACTTTATAGGACTTTTATTCAAGTAATTTACGATCAAAGACGAAAAACTGGTGTTGAAAGAAGTTTTATTTCAATCGATTTTCATTTATTTTGGTTGATTCGGACAAAAAACATTGCAGGCTTAATATTGCCTGTCAGCACGGTCTGCATAGGAAATACATGAAAAAATAAAAAAAATAAATCCCCATACTAACTATTTCAGTGATGTTTTCTCGAAAACAAAATTTTTGGACTTAGGATCAAAATTGCGGTATCTTCTAAAAGTCCATAGCTGATCATAATTTTTTTGGTGATAGATAATTTATCTGAGACTCTAAAGAATAAAAAAAAATGCTGAAAAGACGAAAGAAAAAAAAGTTATAAAATAAAATTTAATGCTAGGTATATTTTTTTAAAAAAACCTTAAAAGCCTCATAACTTCTAAACGACAAAAAATGGCTGACCATACATGGGGGTGATTTGGGTAGCCCTCGGTGTCAGCTATCTAGATTTTCTCGCTTGACGTCTATGTTTGGGCCACCCTGTATATCTTTTTTTTTGTGGAAAAAAAATTGCGATTTCACCAAATTTGTAGAACAAAAGTGATTTAAGGTTCATAGTTAGGGTGTTTGACGAAAAAAGCTATTTAAAAATTGCCTTGTATATTCCTTCCTATGTTAGTTTAATTTAACTATTTGAATTTGATAAGTTGATAACAAACAAATACAAGCGTACCTTGTCTGTATAACCAGCAGTACTGTACCTTTCGCAATATTATTTTCTGAAACTCTTTCCTTGTCTCACGCTCTGCACCCTCTCTTTCAGTCCCCTGCATCCGTTTTACATCGTTCAGGACACCAACAACTCGCCGACTCCAATTATGGTTTCCTCTGAGCAGGGCCCAGTTTGATTTCAAAGCTCTAAAGATTAGGCTAACGTTGCAAATTTCACGCTACAAGTTTACTCTGCGTTTAGTTCGATGTATGGTTTTCGATTTACCACCGGGACTTGAATCAATGGCTCTATCAATAGTTAGATTTGAAAAGGGTCTGAGGTCGAAATCGTAGGTAGCTATGGATTGTGGACACTTCTTTCTTTAGGTTAAACTGTCAGGGCCTAATGAGTATCACAGTTGCCTAGGCAATTTATTCAATTTCAATTGTGTTTGTTTAGACATCGATAAATATAGATTTATCGATTTGAATCCTGACTTTTGTTCATAATAATGAATATTTTTTTAAGTTTAACGTTGAACGGGGAAGCAAGATTTAATCGGTTATATTCAAAATTACTGTTGCGTTTGTGAATTAATTATTTCAGATTAGGTCTGATTGAAAATAAAGTCAAATATTTTTATGCATCGATTACATTTTTGCAGCGATGTTCGTAAAGTTAAATAAAATCAATACGCGGCTAAACTAATTTCTAGAACAAAAGCAGATGGGGCGTCGGTGCCAGGTTCCCCTCCCGTCTGCCGGGGGGGCGGTAATTGGACGGGAGTAATTACTGCTTGCTTGTAAAGCCATCATCTTATCATCTCCGAAAGGGTATTACCGAAAAACATGACCTTAGTGGGGGAGGGGCGGCGGGCGCGGGGCGCGGGGTACAGCAGCTCCGCGGTGCGGGATAGGCGAAGACAGCCAACAACTTAGATGGTTATTAATTTCTTTAGACGACTCGGGAAATAAGCGACGGCCTCTCAAAGGGTAGACGTCAAAACAGGCAATTATGAGATAGGGTAATTAGGTTTATATTATGTTTACATTTTCAGGATTATTTCCTGGAAAATTTCCCGGCGGGTTAAGGCATCGCGGCATGTAATCGCCTCGCTCGTCGTTTTGATCGACGGTTTCATTTTATTACCCTAGATTATGCGACGGATATTAGTCTCATAATCCACCGTATTAATATGCTTCAAAACAATGTTAAAGCCTTTGAATCTCGTCTACGGTGTTTTATAATTATGCACAGATGAAAACTTCGACATTGTAAACGGGGTAACACAAAATGTCTAAATACCTTGTGCAAATAGACAAAAATATGATATAAATAGAACTAGAACCCCTTATCACGCGCCGCTAGAGAGTTGGGGTGAAGGTTGTATCGCCACGACATTCGCTTGATGACTTGTCGCCCTGACAGATTCCTGTGTAATCAGATTTTTGACAAATTGTCTTGCGACTGTCCCTTTTCTGTACTGCTGTCCAAAAATACAACATCATCTCTTAAATCTGCATGATTTATTTTGTACCTCCTCTTGTTTAGGATAGTAACAAAAAGGTTCATAATTAAACGCGAAGGAAATCCCTATTTTACTCTCAACACTAATCTTCTTTTGTACCTACTTAGTAATTACTAGAAACATATTTTAAGACATTATTCTTATTTATAACTATTTTGTATATTTGCTCGGGCTGGCCACTACCTATCTCACACGATTACCTACAATGTATATTTGAAGTAGCTATGTTGTAGTCTACATTTTCAAACCCTACATTTTGGTCTTTTTGTCACGCTTTGAGTTACTTTCGGGCCCCAAAAAAGCCTGGCGTAAAAGCGCACACATTTATGAAAGCAAAGAACAATTTCGTTAGTTGCCCCCTGGAAATTTGCTGACTTCAAAGGGCGTTTTAACAGCGAACCTACACTTTTTGTTGACCTTTTCATAAAGTTTTTAAAACAGAAAAAATTTACACCTGTACATCCATTTGTCAGGAGGTTTTACATCGTCTTTATTCTACCGCGTGTAAATATGAGTTTAGCTAGGTTTATACTGATTAAAATTCATAATTGAATATTAATAACAAACTAATTAGAGATTTTTTAGACACCCTCTTCAATAAAGTGTCACGGGACACCTCAAGTGTGACATTAACTTTAGACTGATAATTAGAAAAGAGCTCACTCAGCACGGCAGATCCAATTTGTTTATTTGGAGCCTCCGACAATCCTTCTTGACAATACCTACAATGAGTTTATTTACTCGGCATAGACCCAGGAATGTCTAGAGGTAGATTTGAGATGTTTATTCAGCCATAAAATATGCCATAATACGAAAGCATTTTTTCTCTACATGAATTGGTTTTAAATTTTATTCTTTTCTGAAATGGGAAGTTAATATTACAAGTAATTGATCAATTTTGTTGGGATGTTCCGCTCCTGAAGATTTCTAGTCGTACGAGAATTTTTGACTTGGCTTATTTATTCGGCAAAAACTTTAAATTGCTTCCGACCCAGTTCGAGCGCCTATTGAGCCAATTCGCCGATTGCCTACAACCCAATCGATGCTCTCAACTCTCGCTATTTCATATTTCTTCCCGTTATTTATCTTTAATATCGGTGTGCACTGTTGACCCAATTTATTCAGAGATTTTGAATCATAAATGAAACGATAGCCAACGCCTGCCCACAAAACGAAGGCAAAGTTGCACATCCGAAACTAGGAGCTTCAATAACTGGCGCTCACTATAAATAATACTCGTAGACAATGAAACCCAATACTCAAACCACACAGCATTTATCGATTTCTACCTTTACCTTCCTTTTCTTTCTTTTAAATAAGAAATGGATGTATGAGTCATCACAATGGCTCCACGGCGCTCGTATGAATTCCTTTTTCAAAAGGTTCCGAGACGAGGCCGCTGAAAATAAGTATTCTTTTAATTTATTTGGAAATAGGTATCCCAGCCCTTGAGGCGGGCGAGTGATTGAAGTCTGTAAAATTCAGGGGTTTCTTTATCCGAACGCTTTCCAAAATAAATTACTCACCTACACCGGATCGCTTTTTTACTTCTTAGAATTTTTACTTCAGTAATCGGGCTTCCAGCTACGATAAATGTCGCTTGTTCTTTTTGTAACTTTTATTTTTACTTTCATAAAATACCTACAATATATTTCAAACGGATTCCTTCTTTTTCAACGAAATCGTGTAAATATAAGTGTTACTTGTATAGCAAGTAGGTAACCAGAAAAAAACTAGGTTTTTTATCTATCTGCCGCGACCACGGGCACTGCACGGGGCTCGAAACGCTTGTTAAAAAAAAACTGTTTAGTAGTTTGCTTTTATATTTTTCGGTTGTCACAAGTGCAGGTACAGGTAAAATAAAGAGGATCGCTTAATTACATGTCAAAACATCCCGCGGGACCAACAGGCCCGAGGCTACTAATATTACGCTAAGTTTTGGTTTATTGTAGAAGATTTAAACAGGTCTATGTCTAGTCAAAAAGTAATAATTCCATTCATCCGGTCGTCCTCTCAATTCTTGAAGGTGACTCCTTGACTTCTTGAAGGAGAATAATTCTTCATTGAGTTCTATCACTCGCGATGCGGATCAGTTTTCTTATTCTGTAAAAAAACTGCACAGTTGCTAGTAATCAAAACCGGTTTATTTGCGGGAAAATTGCTTTTATCGAAATAAACAATCTTTTTGTTCGACATACAAGGTGTTACAAAAGTACCTTACTCTTTTTACAGGGCAATAGCACCCGGTGATAGGCATCACAACCTAAATTCTTGCTCTATGACGTCCCGTTGATTTTTAAATTAATAAAATGTGAACGCTGTGGCGGGAGAAAAGTATTTTTTTAAATATTGTTTTAATTGACTTTCAAAATGTTTTAACAACTCAAAGCTATGTAAATGCACCTACACACACAAACTTATTTTAAAATTTCAGCTAATACCAAAAACAAAAAAGTTTGAGGTTATAAAAATTGTTTTTTTCAACTTTTTTTTACAGACTTGACATCCTGTAAAAGAGTTAGGATGTTTTGTTACACGTTGTACGTATAATACTTATTTTTTCCGGTTTTGAGGACTAGCCACTGTGCGTTTTTTTTGCAGAATAAGCACACTACTCGTGAAAGGTGTTTTTCGTAACTTTGATCATAAGTAATACGTCCATGGTTCTGCCCCGAGTCCAAGAGGACTGTGGAGGGCAAGAGCCCTCCACCTTTCCCGTCATGGTTGTGTATAGTAGTGTATACCTAATGTCGTCGTTCTCCACTGAATAGGATCATCGAGAATTCTAGATGCATTTACAAATGCCAGACGAGTCCTAGACAGACAGACGCGTCTGCTTTTACTCACCTAGGTAGGTACCTCCCAAGGTTGCGTTGACAGACACTTGGGGACGAATAAGATTGATCCATCTTCATAGGTTATTCATAGACGACGTGATTTATAACGGCATCAAATTAAAATGAAAACCAGAATAGTGAATGTTTATATGAATACGTTATTTCTGAAATGATAAATGCGTATTTTTATTCAACAACAAAAAATTGGCAACGATTGTAAAGCTCTGAAACAAAACTTTTTCATATAGAAGTCTTTATTATAATAAGCTGAATTCATTTTTAAAAATAAGTGTCTGGCAAAGTACCTACTATGGACCTAACTATTTGGTTTTTAAAAATCCTAACTCTTTTTACAGGGAAATAGCACCCGGTGATAGCGATCATTGATTTTTAAATTATGTAATAAAATGTAAACTCAAAGCTATGCAAATGCAACTACTCACACAAACATATTTTTAAATTTGAGCTAATAAAAAACACAAAAAAGTAATGAAAATTTGTTTTTTCAATTTTTTTACAGAATTGACATACTGTTGACCAGTACCTACGTCACACCCTGTAAAAAGAGTTAGGATGTTTTGTAACGAGTTGTATAATATGACACGAACGTAGTTTATTTTTCCCTAATAGCCGTGATTAAAAAGCATCATAACGTGGTTCATATACGATCTTCTTTAAGAAACTTTTCATTTTATGGGTGCGATGGAGGTGCGATTATTTGTCCTTTATGCAGAGTCAACTCTTTTTTTAATTTCATAATTTTTTTCAGCACAACTGACTTTATAAAATCTGGTACAAACATGCTATATAATGCGCCAACAGTTAGTTTTGAATACGAGATACCTGATTCAACGAGATTCTAAATAACAGCTTTTGCACTGTTCTTTAAAAAAAACCGTACAGTTGCTAGTCCTACACTGTTCATTTGTTTTTCTTGCCAAAGCTCTGAGTTGATGGTACATTCTCTGCGTCTCAATGTTCTATCCACATTGTGCCACGCATGTGTGGTTGTTTATGCCGCCCGTACTATACTTTGGTGTTGGTGATCGATATAATGATCGCGGGGTCGGTAATGAGCGGAGGCGCTGGCGCGTGCGACTCTACTCACCCGTGCCGATTTCATAGGCAAAGCCTCTTTCCGCCACATGTGGAGCCATAGAGGCGCTTTTAAAATATTTTTTGCTGACTGGGATGTGAGAAGACTTCCTATGTATTGTAAACGAGTCCACAGTAGGTATGACAATCTCTAGACAGCAAAATAAGACAAACAAAACACAAAACAAAATAAGACTGGTAAGACTGGTCCTTGCTCTGGGAGTCAAACCCACCTCTCTATAAGTACGGAATTACGGATATGTCACATAGTAAATCTTACCAGCGTTTAGAAAAAAAACTGGTGGAAATTCTAAATCATTATTAACGTTTCAAATTATAATTCACGGGTTTCAAACTAGTCAAAAAACATGACGGATCGCCTAACAAAATAGAATCGAACCTAACGTATCACGCACGTCGTTCTTGGAGTGCTCGGCATTGTATCTTCGACACTTGAAATATGCTGGAAATAATCGAGTTGGACGAATGCCGCTGAGTGGTGCTGGTAATAGCACTATTTAAATTTAGTTTAAGAGATTAATTAAGCGGAAGCCGGACGTGTGGCTGCGCTCTATCACACCCGTCAATGCCACCCGTCGCAGTGTTTTATTCTCGCACCGTCAATGGGAGATGCAATTGGATTTGCCAAATGACGTTCATACTAAATTGGTTAAGAGTGATTGATTGAAACGTGTAGTGTAGGTACACGCCTTTACAACCAATTAATTCGAGCCCAATATTCTGTCGACAGCCTTCGCTATACGGCGTTTTGTTTTGTTAATCAACTTAATGAACAAACTCTTCGAAATTTGTTTTTCTTATAAAAGAAAAAAATGCCCTTCGCAAAGTAGAAAGATGAATGAACTGGAACATTCTCTCGGGTGTAAGAGCTCTATTAGTGAAGCCTAGGCAATGGCGAGACTATGGCGCTGGAGGCTTTGCATGACACACAACGTTAGCCTGATGAGCGGTGAAGCGAGTGCCTGACGCTCTGCAAAAAGCTTTAAAAACGTCCCCAGTAATTCAGTTAGAGCAGTGACATTATAGGAGGTACAGTACAGTTACTCGAACTTTGTTGCTACTGAATCTGTTTACAGGTCGGTGTAGTAGAGTTTTTCAAAGATGATTTATCTATCTATTGTCGGCCTTTTTGGACACAAATTGCGTTCCAAACAAGAGTCCCCAAGAGCACTACAGACATTTTGAAGGGAGTTATTTGCGTAACTCCAGTCCATAAGCCATGGTGCCAGTGGCGCCCCCTACCTCGACAATAATTAGATACGGCGCGCTTTTACAGAGCGCCGCGGCTCTGAATGCCAACCAAATTGCGCCCTTCCAATCCTATTTACACCGCAATGGAACTTTTGAGCTTCGTTCCGTGGCCATTTTGTATTTTTCGCCGCACTCTCTCTCTATATTCATAAAGTTAGGCTAATAAAAATGCTACCTATGGAAATTATAAGGCAGTTAGCTCCTGGCTTCCAAATCATATACGTATATTCTTTACATTACTTCGAAAATATATTCTCGTGCTTATTTATGTATCAATACAGCGTTTGAGTGGTTCCTTCACCTATCTAGTCTGAGTGAAGATGCAGCTGAACGCTGTATAAATCATCCCATTACGTAGATGCAAAGGCCTACGTTTTTTCGTGTGACAGGCTCCGATGCAAAATTGCAAATTGATATCAGTTCTAGATGAAATTGAAACTACGTATGGAACTACGTTGGAATCTTCGTTCAACGATATTATTATGCTGATGATATTTTTTAAGGCCCTTTCAGAAAGAAAATATAAAAACGCATTATTTAAATTTTTGCAATAATATTCCAGCATAAATCTTTGCGTACGCGCAGGCGCAAGACGAAGCCTTTCCCTTTAATCAATCTGCAATAACCACGGAGGGTCACAGGCCCGGCTGTAGCGAATGTATGTGGAGGCTCGTTGTCACGAAGTGGCTGTATCAGATAAATCCGGCAGTTTGTACCGGGACGTCGGGTTGTCATTTACGTATACAGCGCGAGAAGCGATGACTTCGCGGGCCGTGTCGTGACCGCGTGGGCGTGGGTACTGCGGACATGTGACGCGGTAGAGAAGGCATATTTTATTTGGCAGGCAATCGCGATGATGCCTCGTCTCGAAGACAAATATAGCATAAAGTCTCTGAAACTGACACTGTGATGTATTATCAATAGATGAAATAATATGTACCTCCGTGATTTCAGTGAATAATATATCCATATATTTTTGTCTACATCAAATCTCTCCAACTCTATCGCAGTAAAGTAGAGACAGAGAACATCGGCTCGCAAAAAAGTACCGTACCTTACCGTACCTTGAAAGGCAAATTCCGAATTTAAAAACACGCATGAGTAAATAAAACCGCCTGTAAAATACAATATACAGTAGGTGACCTCTCTGGTATCTCCTCAGAGACTGTTAGCTGTGGAGTTTATAGAGAAAATTAATTTAGGGAGTCCCATATAAAGTAAGTCGAGAAATACTGCAAAAACTAAAATATTCAATGGCATCCATTTGTTAAGACAAAATGATTGAATTTTCTCTAAAATACTCGCCTTTGTATCTGCCATAATGTAGATAAAAAATGCTATATTAAAATCAAAACCCGACAAGACAAATAATATACTACATTGAAACGAAGCCTGTGGGAATTGGGGCTCATTCGAAGTCTTGTTTAGGGCCGAAGTTTGATTTCGACTCTACATGGTCATACATGGTCATACAAGATCACTTGAAAAGAGATCAAAAAAACCTGTGTGTAAAACATACAAAAACACACCCTTCTCTTGCTGGCGCAGTCGGGCAAAACTGTTTTCGATGATGAATAGAGCTTTCAACGAAGGCACATAAAATTAAATTTGTTGAAAAACGTGTTGAAGGATAATGCTTAGTGCGTTTAGCACGTCCAAATGCTTCGCAGCCTCGCTCCACGGTCCGACCTCCGCCCACACGCGCCACCTCCCGCTATAGGACGAACAGGGCACGCAGTGCCTTATGCATTTAAATAAACTAAAATGCTTAAACCGTTAAATTTACCTAAGCATGTTGGCATATCTTTGCATCTCTGCCAAGCAGCGCTCGGCTATCTAAAAGAGATCCGCCTCTCAATTTTCTTCGCAACAAAATGCTAGCAATTGGCCAGAGAGCAACGTCTAATTAAGATAAGTTTGCTTTTTATCACAGTCATTTAGTGCAAAGGCCGAATTAAGGGGGAATCGGTAGGTTTCGTTTAAAAAGCAAGCTGAAACAAAGGCTTTAACAAGCGTTGTCTCCGCCTAGTGCACCCGATTAACTGCACCGCCGGTGAATAAATTTGCAAGTGATCTAACTCCACTCGGGCTATATCACGAGGGAGCTTACTCTTGTAACTAACAGCCAAGTTACTTGCACCAAGTATACCCCATTTCTAATACTTAACACCACCATTTAGAGTGCTCTGAAATCCTAAATTCATTTTCAAATAGCATCTAATTAAAATTTTAAATCGCTGATGCCAACATTCGTTTAGAATTCAATGAATACAAAATCCAATTGAAATGGACTACTTCATTATCCATTGAGATTTCCAATAACGTAAGCAATTTTAGGCTTTAAATGAAAACCTAGGTATTTTAGAGTGAATTTCTGAATATTATTAAGTTAATTCAACCAAGAATTCTAAAACATTTTTTTCTCACTTCTTACATCTTTTACTAGCTCAGTCTCATCAGAAATGTTTCTCGCCTTATCACCAAATTGGGATTCAAATAGTCCAGAAACACTGCGCTATTCAGAGGCGCATGGAAAAGTCGTCGATGCGCCAGTCGAAAAGTAAATATAAGCAAATAAAGGAGTATTTATAGAGCAGCTCATTGTGTTGTGTAATGATTAGTGCATGTAGAGTGTAGGCAGCACCGTGAAGCGATGTCATCCGACGCGTTAGTTCCAACTGAGTGGTCCTCGACGTGGCTTGACAGTGCCGAAATAATGCTAAAACGTACACGCTTTGCCGATGGCCTCACACTGTATTGAATTAGGTAAAAGTTAGTTTTATCAAAATATGTTATAGCCCAAGCAACGGGGATTTTGTCCTACAAAAGGTGGAGTAAGTAGAAAACGTTTTGACTGATATTGCTTCATGAGTAGCCTATACCTAAGCAATACCAATGAAAACATTTTCTACTCCACCTTTTGTAAAGCAAAGCCTCTTTTTTTGTCCCCATTGCTTGGATTATTAGTAATGCGGTGTTGGTTACTTACATGGCATCATTACAATGGCTAGATGCTGCTCTATGAAATGATACGAGCTTTATAAATTGTGTTTTGTTTTTCATTTTGAAACACGATAATTGTGAATAGATGGCTGTTAAAAGGTACCCTGTATAATTTCGTATCTACGAAACTAGACACCGTTAAGTAAACACCCTGCTACAGATATGTGTATCGGTATCGGAACCTTTTTTGCAAAAAAAGGCTTGGCAGCTGAAATTCTATCCTAATACCGTAGCTCGTTACCTTTAATGAAGGTGTAATTTTTAGAAGCAGCACGCGAACGCTGTAATTTTTAAGCCTTATTTGGAAATTGTGTGGGCTTATCGGAGCCGGGTTTTTCAAATAACGGCATCAATTCCGGCGCGCGCGTCCTCACCTGTTATCTTTTCCTCTCCGGAATATCCTGGTACAGGCACAATGCCACTCCCATGGGCGGCATTTTACCGCTCCGCCTGCCATTTCGCGTCACTTCCAATGCCATTATTTTAACCCACATGTCACTGTTTTTGACGGATATTTCGCTAATGTTTAAGGTTAAAGGCACACCTTTTTTTGCTCGATAACGCTGTGCTTTTTGCTTGCGCTCTGACGCTCACCCCCTCAGAAATAATTTTGTGTCACTTATCCAGACTCTTTTGTTTTTGTTACAGGTATTAACGTCAGGTTTCAGGCACTGTGATATTTGTGAGTTATATCGTGCGTTACATAGAATCTCATAATTTTTATGAAATGGCTCACGTTCATCTACATATATCAGATGTCATAATCTGAATACGAAAGCAAGAAAAAATGTAGAGCGCAGGGATATGATGATTTGGTCCAAATAAAAAATACACGGACATAATTCTGCCCTGACTCATCTCTTTGATGTGAGATTTCGACAGATTTTAGCTAGAAGCTGAACGTAAAAAGTATCCTAACAAGCTCGACCGAAACAGAGTGGGCTGACTTTTAACTAACCGTTCGTTGAACCTTGGGAAAAAATAAACAAACATACAACGAAATATTTGCTTTGCATCCAAAGCAGAAGAGCTACAAGTCTTGAATTTTGATAACTAGATTCTTTAACAAGAAATCAATCAGAAACGCGATGCGTACTTACTGATTCCAAATATCTCCGCAGATTTGTTACAATAAAGAAAAGTCACGCATTGCGTTTTCCAGCCTAACATATTTTTCCAATTATGATATTTTTCTTTTTGACTATACTACATATCAATTAGGCAGGTGGCTTATTTCGAGGGAGAGAAGAGCTCTTTGCATATAAATACTACGTACACACGACAGTACGTAGACGCTTACACTTTCGTTGCAAAGTCGCCCGTAACATAAGTGAATAGAGTGCACGGGTGTAAGCATCTACGTGTTGTCGTGTGTACCATTGCCAACTTTCCTTTGAATTCAGTGGCTTCTGATATTGTAACGTAGCTCTCACTACAAAAACCGAACTTGAGCTACAATGTGTTAAGAGCAGCTTAAAAAACTTTGAAAGGCATTTGGTGCGTTTCGTTGGATTCTCTGAATGGAACTGTATTTTTTTATTTAGTTGCTTCGTTTCAATATAAACTTCTGTAGAGCGAGTGTCATGCCCCCGTCAAGCGTGTGTTGACATGAATCGAGCCATTGTCACACACAGTGAAAAGGATTGACGCTATCTTGTTCACAGGAGAACTCATATAACGCATACATTTTATACGTTGCTCGTACAGTTTTCTCATTTTAATAGTGTATAAGCTGTTACTTTCCTACGTTCATCTTTTCACAAATGCTATTGTCCCGTCTGGAAAGGGGTTAACAGCAGCGCCTGACACCTATAGTAATTTTGAAAGCCACGCGTTTTCAACCCTTTGCTTTTGAAGCAGGTTTTCATTACGAAGTTTTTTAATCGTCCTTTGTCTCGGTGAAAAAAATATCAGCGATGTCGTCGGAAGCTAGCGGTCCCTCCCGCCGCCTGCCGCCTGCCGCCGTCCGCGCCGGGTACTCGTAATTAAACCAACATCGGCCCCCGGGACGCGTTTTGAATGTTATTAGAATCTCTTCCGAGCCGTCGCCTTTGATTGGGAATTCGTTATTTTACGACGACAAACGCAAACCCTTCAAAACTAACCCTCTGTAGGTTTATTTCTCTATGAATTGTGCTCAACTTGTCGAAAGAGTTCACCAACAAGTTTAGCGCGCATGACTTGACGTCAAACAGGGGTTATTACTAAACTTATTCAAAGTTTTGTCGATCGCTTAGTACGTTTTATTGTGCCTACTCCAATGTGGGTCTCGTAATCACGCAAAAGTAGTTTCGATTACAACTTTCAAGTCATATTATTACGTAGGTCCTGGCACGTCTAGTTCGACATTGGCCAAGATTGTAAATGTGCTGACTTATGAGGTAAGGAATCATGCCAAATGAGATAAGTAGGCCCTCACATCTAGTAGGAGGACGCAACAGGTCTCCCCGTCAATTACGCCCGCAGCCAGGAGTGGAAGTGCAGCGCACCGCCATGCGCCATGTCGCCGTCGAACTGTGGGTGGCGACAGCGCTGCGCGACGACTACTGTTAGGGTGGTATTCTAGAACGATACTTAAACTGAGTTTAAACAGAGTTCAGACTGTCGATAAAATATTGCATGTTTTGATATGAAGGGAGGGATATTCAAATCAAAACATGCACTGTTTTATCGACAGTCGACACTACTAAACTCTTTTAAACTCATTTTAAACAGAGTTCAAGTCGCTTTCGAGTTTGAACTGAGTTTAAACAGAGTTTAAGTATCGTTCTAGAATACCACCCTTAGTGTCTAACCACACGCGTTACGCGACCGATGTTCGGAATGATTTCGCCTGAAATGCTATTTGTATTACTGACACATTATGCCGAAATTACGACGAACGTAATTTTAAGTAGGTAATCTTCATCAAACATAGTGGAATGTAAGTTCAGCCGACGAATTTCAGCAGCGTAATTTCGGCATAGTGTGGTTAGACACTTACTGTTGACACAGCGCACTCGGACGCAAACAAAGCTTTGTTCAAACGACACATGTGTACGCTTTGAATTTGAATGAAAACTCCGATCGTAATCGAAGTTCAGCGCCGTGTCCTGCAATTTATAAACGTAATTAATTTAAAAAAAATCATGGGCACGATATTGCGCGCGTTGAAACATCACAGTTCGTTGATGTTGGTTTTGGAACAATTTGGAAAGTTGCCGGATTATATTTGCCCGCGTGACATTAATTACGAGTTTCGTTGTCAGCACCTGTATAAAAATCACGGGCCAGTAGGAATGTTAATAGTTTCCAACGATAAACATTTCCAACTTCCATGACTAAATTCTTCTAAGATACACAAGTTAATTATCTATCGCTCTAAATTTCTTTCACAAATTAGTGAGAATTAATAAATTTGGTAACGTTTTGACGGTTAGCGAGCGGACTAGTGCGATGGCAAGGTGCCAAGTCCTCTATTCTTATATTATTCAGTACTATCTACGGGACAGCCGCCATTCGACCACATTTCCTCGCCTTCCGAGAAATTGCCGATTTCCAATAACGAATTCAAACTGACATCGGAAATATTTTATGAGTGATAAATTGCTTCAGAATTGATGATTCTAAGATGAATAGACACATGGCCAAAGCTACGAGTTTTACGTTCTTAATCTCACTTGTTTAAGAGCTTTATATGACTTTGCTAAAATGTCGTTTACTTACACGTGATCTTTTCAAAATATGCTAAACCGTTTGAACAATTTGTAATCATTGGAATACCCAGCCTAAGGCGTAAAGCCGCCAGCTAGGGCTAGGTAAATCCAAGCTAATCGAGGTTTACATCTATCGTGTTGGCATTGGCATTAATACCTACAGTAACAGCAATATGCAGTCAATGAATTTCATGGAGCCGCCCAAATAAGCTCGCAAAATCATTGTTCATGCCAATTTATGAACGTTGAATGATGCATGATCTCAATTTGTGGAATGGCATACATTACGCGGTGTTTCTGCTAGCCAGCGCCGTAGCGGTGCTCAACCAAATAATCACGACCGACTCTTGTGTTTGTATAAGGGATGTTATTTAATCACACATTTTAGTTATGATTAGAAAGTTAGTGTAGAATTGAAACTGAAGATTGTAGTTGAGTAGACCTAATGGTCCGGAAGGGTCATACCTATCAACAGAAGTGACAGTATCAAATGAAAAAAAGGTTTTACTAATTTTCAAGACTGGCAAATTCTAGATTTTTGAGAATAAAAATTCTACATTTTCGAGGATGGGAAATTCTAGATTTTTGTAAGGTAATGTCACAATCATATTGATATTGTTTCAAAACACTTGCTGCTAAAGGCTCCCGTAACTTTGAATCCTGTAAAGATCCTGAAGAGTATAGCGTTTATTGCATTATTACCTATACATTAGCATCACTAGTCTGAAGAAATTAAACGAAAGCAAATGCCGTGTTTTATTATAACGATCGCACGGCTGCCGATGCCGGCTGCTGAGAGTCGCTCCATCAAATAAGCGCGATAGCACGTGCTTCAATAAATATCCGTGCGGCTCGAAAGCGGATACGGAGCCCGTGTAATGACCGTCGCTCTGTTCTGACTCGACCAATAAAACACCTTCGAGACTTTGGAAAGCGAGGCCAGTACGTTAACTGGGGACATTTTGACTTTTTGACCTTTTGACGGATTAAATTAACCAGGTTGATTAGGGTTACTAGCGCCACCAATGAAACCGTCTTTGAAAGCGCTACCAGGGGTATACCACGATTTTTTTATTGAAAGAAACAATTAAGAATATGATTGTATCTCTATGGTTATGTTTACGAGGGATAGCATTACAGCCAAAGATGTCCATTCTACTGGTGAACAACTTTTGATCTACGTCTATGTTTTTATGCATTATATGTAGGTATTCATTCATTCTAGATAATAGGCGTAGAATGTGCAAAAAATCTAATAGCCCAACAAAGAGACAACGGGAATTAAAAAAAAACTCATTTCCAAAATCCTCTCAAAAGATTCTCTTGTAGAACAAAATTCCTTAAGCTGTAAAACCACTGAAATGTGACGTCTTCGTTTATATCTCTGGAGTTGCTCTATGAAGAAAGTACAGTAGATTTGAGTAGATATGAGTAGTCGCCTCAGATTGAAAAAGTGTGCAGCAAACTAAACAGTTTTGTCTACGCCCTCTACAAACTAAAGAAAACTTCGGACACCCAAACGGCGCTCATAGCATATCATGGCTATGTAGCATCTGTACGGCCTTATTCTTTGGGGACATGGCCGAAAGTTAGAACAAGCATTCAAATCGCAAAAACGTTGCATTCGCGCAATTTGTAACGCTGGTCCCCGAGACTCATGTAAACCCCTATTAAAAAAATTAAGGGCCCTATCGTTACCAAGTCTCTACATCTTTGAAATGGCATGTTTTGCTCACAACCACCAAAATCTATTTACTAAATTCCACGATTTATACAATTTTAATTCTAGAAACCCGAACAAACTTATAGCTCCAAAATCTAATACAGTATATTTCGACAGAAGTTGCTACCTGATGTTAATAAGGGATTTTCTGACAGCTAAAAAAAATAAAAATAAAGTTCTAAAAGCTGTGACAGATGGCGTTGGTACGACATGTTTTCTATCACAAAGTAAATTAGTGCTTACTACAACGAAAATACTTCTTCACTTCATTGCTCTGTGACTTCATCTTTCATCGTCGCAGCCGTCATTACATTTTGAAGTACATGAAAAAGTGCGCGACTTTGTTAATGTTCTTGTATGAGTGAATGGTAAATCCGGAAACACTTCATTTTGCTCCACAACTAATACCTAAATGTGTTTGGACGTATATACGAAGGTAAACGAGCGCGAATTGGCATAAAAAAAGAACATGTCTCGTCAGCGACATCTAGTTATAAATTTTGAACTACAACTTATGAGCTGTCAGAAAATCCCCTATTAAAATATACAACCTATTGCCAAAAACACTAAAAAGTCTACGATTGTCGCTCTTTAAAAAATACCTGCACAAATGGCTAATAGAAAAGTGTTTCTACAAAGTAGAAGAATTCTTAAACCTGAAAAAATCTGACATTATCATCCCATGACATCGGAATTGTATCGTTCGTTTGCCTCTATAGTAAGATTTTTTGTATTTATAGTAAGATTGACTCTATATTCGTGTAAATTGTAAAATAAATTGTATCAAACATTCCGTTGAATCTAATATTCCTGTTGACTTAAAAATTATTGACATCTTTAAAAATTATTGACATTATTATTAATTTTATTGTTTTGCATTATGTACTCATAAGATTTGCATGCCTTAAATAGGTTGAATGTGCTGAACTTTTAAATACCAACTATTTTACCATCTGAAATGTACCTACCACGTTCAAAGCAAATAAATATCTTGAATCTTGAATCTTGAATCTTGAATCTAGAGGGGTATGACGAGCATTGGTTATACAGGAGATCATCGGGAGCGATGCATTTATCCAGTCATCAAGCTGCTGTTCTATGTTGATACTCCATTAAGAACTGGCTTAGACGACCTACCTTAAAAACTTGTAGAACTTTGTTCCCGGTTTAATTATACCCATCTCTGTAGTTAAACTACTCGTGTGGCTTTACCATGTTCGATCGCTCCCAAGGAACCCTAATGAGGAGCCGCGATCTGTCTGCGGCAGCTCATTTGATTGCGGAGGAAATAATGTGTATTTATGGTGGCCGCTTAGCGTAAGCCTGGATTTAGTTGGTGCGTCTATAATTTAAATTGGTGATAGGTGTGAGTGACACCTTTAACGGCTGACAGGATTTTATTTCCTGCTACAAACAAAGGGTCTTTACTTGATTCTTATTGGAGAATGGCTCTACTTTATTTGATTCTTGTTAGATTTTTGTAGAATTGTGATTTAACAAGTTTTTATAAAGTATCCAACTAGGTATATTGGAACTTTGAAATTTGGTTCTTGATGACAAAATATTTCGTGGCCTGCTATGATTTTATTTCCTGTTGCGAACAAAGGGACTACTTGATTCTTGTTGGATAAAGGCCCATTGATTTAGTAAGATTTTATTAACGAATCCAACTAACATCTTCCCTCTTGAGTACCTATTGTTTTTTTTACGTAGTCTTGATGTTAGTGTCCCACTGCTGGGCAAAGGCCTCCCCCACTTCAGTCCAGACTTTTTTGTCCTGGGCCTATTGATGACAAAGTAATTTTGTGACGGTGCCTTCCGATAGGCTTTAACAAAAAATTCACCATCCATATCGAAGAACTGTGTCAACCTACGAAGTTTTGGTTTTACAGGTATGCCTACACTACTTGCATAACTATATTTTAAAGTCAACAGCAGATCCTCGCAAGTGCTAAATGCCGGGCGCCAGTAGGAAGCGCAGTGGTTCCCGCCGGAAACTGCGTAGCTTCAGATTCAATATCCGGCCCGGCCCCCTAATAAGGACCATTCATCGAGCCCTCATTTTCACATTGAAGTGGTGGAAATTACACGAAAGTAGAAAATTATGACCAACATCTTAAACAAACTTTTCGATGATTTTGCTTGTTGGTATTCTCAGCACAAATTGCTTACCTTCAATGCCTCACAGACGCAAAGTTCATGCAGCACTTGATGCGCAAAAAAACAGAGAAACTAATAACCAATCGCGGCATTGAATTTCAAAGCGTGCTATAAGTATTTTCAAGTAGTTCTCAAGGAGCTCATAACATCGAAGATGGAACGTTTTCAACGACAAAATACTTACCTACTCAAATAGAGAAGGTACAGTGATCGTACTTGTGGGAACTTTCGCTTCACTTTCATAATAAGCTTGTACCAATCGGTTCAAAGCAAGGTGTTACTTCAAAGCACAACTCAAACCATTGGCAGAAGCCGTAAAGGAGTTTCGCCCTTCCCGCGGCACCGTGCGTCTACAGAGCGAATATCACGTGCAAGTATTCAACAAAGCGCCCAGCGCACTGCGTAATTCGATATTCTCAGGTTGAATGATCCCATATCAACGTCGGGGAACTTAATTCAGCTCTCGTCGCGTCAGAGACGAAGTGCACTTAGGCGTAAATAAAAAGTTGAACGCTGTTGTAACGAGAGCGCGCCCCGCAGACAATGCCACCAGACAATGTGCTGCGCGATGACACTCCAGTGCCACTACTGCCACTTCTGCCACTAGGCATGTCCCGCAACATTGCCGGCATCACACAGCCCATATTAGCAGTGCACTGCCTTTCTGGGAGGAAACGAGCACCCGACGATAAAAGATTATGGCCTTGTTTGTGTTCTTGGTTGTTACGGAACTTTCTTGTTATTTTTCATTTCCTTCGGAACGTTTAAAATATATCAAGCGTCAATCATGCATGCCATATTTATTTTGTCATCTATAAAAATCTATACCTATAGTATGAGACAAAATATCCCCTTTGCTAACCGACAACCGCTTTGGAGCCGTCAAACCAAAAAGCATCAATTATTCCGCGTAATTTGGTTCGCACGGAGAGCGCCGTTGCCGAGCCGTCTAGTGGAGTACCCGCAAGAACCATACACGACTATTACCGCGGTGCCCCTTTAATAAGTAGAGCACCCTCAAGATGCCTCGTCGTCGCTGCCAACGGGTGTTGTCAACAAGGCGCGGCGGCGAACACAGCTCCCGATTTTTTCTCACAAGTGACATGAAAAGGTTCTGTCCTTCACCTTCTGTGACGATACAAACAAATGGTACCTTGGAACTTAAGTAAGGCCTTTGCATCTACGCATGAGATGATTTATACAGCGTCCAGTGGCACCTTCACTCACACTAAATGGGTGAAGAGACCACTCGACGCTGCAGTGCCTGGGACATTGTTTTAGATGGAGTAGGCTTGCCCAGCACCTATACCATCCTGACAGCTTAGTCGGCCTAGCCCACAGGAAAGACAAGTCAATACGTGCTCAAAACTTAGGAACTTAGGTCTTTACAAAATGTTCCAGGAACGCTGAGATTTTTGCTCTACTGCAATACCTATTAAATAGGTATAATGTGCTCGTGTCATAAACACATCTTAGGGTTTGTCTGTATTAAAATAATGCTTTTTACTAATATATAGATGAGATATAGTGACCACTCAGACGCCGTAGATAGTACATGATTGTGTAGATCGAAGCCCTGCGTAACCCATTTAATTTGGTGGCCATTATTATTAAAACATTTTAATGAAAGCCATCGGCCGCGTATTGTTATAAACACGCTCCTTTATACCGTTGTAATTTGGGTATGAGTACATGGTGGCTATCGCATTAACGATGACTGAGCGGTTTCTCTTAATTATCATTTTGCACGGTTCGTCAGGCACACGCTTGCCCTATTCAAAACTCGACCCACCTATACAGACGTAGCGTTTTGGTCATCTCTATAGAATTTCAATTTCGCTCTGTGCCCTGGTATTAAGGCTAGACGATAGCAACGTGGCGGGAAATTCAAAATTTTCACAGTTTTTTACATTTTGTAGCTAAACTGAGCTATTTTTGTTCAGCGATTTTTCGTTCGCGGACATAACAAAGTATTCTTTTCATTATTGTAAACAACAGAGCAACAATAATTCAGCCGATTATGTGTTCTGGTCTACGAAGCAGTGGTAATGCCCAAAAAACTTGTCGTAGACCAGAACACATAATCGGCTGAATTATTGTTGCTCTGTTGTTTACAATAATGAAAAGAATACTTTGTTATGTCCGCGAACGAAAAATCGATGAACAAAAATAGCTCAGTTTAGCTACCAAATGTAAAAAACTGTGAAAATTTTGAATTTCCCGCCACGTTGCTATCGTCTACCCTTAAAGTCTCTACTTGCATCGTCGCCGCGTTCATTGTGTTTGTAGCATTCCCCCAGTACGTTGATTGCGGGACAGAATTTGATTAAGCCCTTTCTTCTATAATCTCGTCAACATCTCAACGGCAATAGTTGTCTCTCCCTCCGCAAGACGCGGACACTTCGATCCAGCTTGGAGTTTAATTGTGTATCCCGATACACGGGGATTCGGGCCAGATCCCCGAATTAGGTCAACCGGAATAGCAGAATTAATTAATATTGTGTTTGAACTGTCTCTTTGCCCTTGAGTGATAAAGGGACCTTTAAAACAGTTAGTTGTAGACAATCTCCCTTGTTTGCAATTCAAAGTTGTCCTGGGGTTAATTGATTTGATCGAGCGATCACATTCCGGTTTTCTTAATATCATCGAATAAAGACAATTTCGTCGAGTACGCAATACTCTGACATGGCGGAATGTTATCATTGTCCTCGGTAACAATGGTAACGCGAGATGATATAGGCTGTATCGTAACTCGATCTTATCAACTCCTCTACTAAAGAGGCGAAACGAATCGTAAATAATACACGTGAATTAACAAGATAGGACCTATTGTCGTCGAGGGGATGTGATCGCGTATAGATATATCTTTATGTGGGTCCGTACCGTAGCTTTGTTGTTATAGTTTGGGTAATTACATGTTTGTATGTTACAACCGAGGTTGGAGCATGTGGCGGTTACACATAGCCTTACGCTTTCCTCGCAACGCAAGTGGCATTGCGAGTTGCGAGTAACACTTCGCTCACTCTCCCTAGTTGTATTAGGTGAAGGGAAACAAATTATAATAAGAGTGTTCTGTAATGATACCAAAGTATCTTCTTGTAATTTGAGGGCATTATTTCCATTTTTATTTAATATCCACTTAGTATCTAATTATTTTTCAAGAATTGAAAAAGATATCAACATAAATCTGTAATAAAATTATCAAGCAGTCTCTCATTGACTGCCACGCCTTTGTGCTTAGACAGTGCAAATTTGACATCAGATCAGGGCAATGAAATAGTGTGACCACGTCCTGCCTCCCGTTACTTCGCTTGATGTATCTAACATGGCGAGTGTGAATGTGCTGCCTATAATAGTTATCCGTCGCAGTTGGAGTCGACCGGCCGGCGACATCTGCGAGCGGCTAAGCTAATAACGCACCCGTATTACTTTCAGTAACCTGTAATGAAACCACCCGCGCACAGTGGTCGATTTGTACGATTTAGGCGGCCAAAAGTCCATTTCTCAAAGTTAACTTATAACAAAACAAATTGATTCCCGGAAAAATAGACACCCCGACTGCCCAAACCCCACCCCTCCCCAGTTCCTAGAACTGCGTGCGCGCCCCCACAGGTAGTCGGAACTTGATCGTCGCGCAAGCTGTACGCGTTCGTTCTCGACACTCTTAGCGCAACCGATATTCTAAAGTGAATATTTCATTGGATATTATTCAGTTACAAGTGAAAGTGATGGAAGTCGAAAATTCAGGTAAGCTCCTTCAAATATAATTTAAATTAAGATAAGGAATATCAATATTTAGTGCAGTTACAACGTATCAAAGATCGCCCTTTTTCATAGAAAATATTATCATTTTTTTATTTTCAATAGTAAAAATGTTGTACTTCCGAGACCGTCCGAGTTAAATTCCTTATGGTTTCTAATAGTATAGCTCTTTGAGCAGATAACCACAAAAAAAATAGCCACCACCTTTGACCACTTCGCGAGAAAAATAATAATTCATTAACTTAGGCAGAAAGTGAGAAAAATTCCTTTTTTGTTTCTTTTGCGTTAAAATTCCTTTTCGTTGTTCTAGGTTCATCAAGTTACTCGGGCATGGAGGTAGTAACTCGCAGATATCTTTTTGATACGATGATTGAGGAAAACTCTCCATCAATAAACGACAAATTGGAATACTTACAAAATTATTTGTTAATGTCTTACGGGGACTCCGACGAAGACAAAAAGTATATAAATCATAAATTTTCATATTTTAAAACAGAAATAAAAAAGAGATGGTCCAAAGCACGCAACACGCTAGAAAAATTTCTTATAAGCAATGATGCATGGTTAGCAGGAACGTTCGAGATGCCCATAAAAACGCATAATAAGTCAGGACGACCTAGCAAAACATTCAGTGAATGTAGTGAAAGAACTAAAAGGAGGAAAACAGAAGAAGTTCGCTCCTCTGTAGGCAAAGAAGTGATAGTTCACGCAGCGCAAGTAATTTTACAAAAAGAAGGAAAAAGAAACGCCTCGCAAGTCCTAAAAGATATTACAAATTCGCCTGCAGCCGCAAACGAATGTAAAAAAAGACATTCCAAATCAAAGGCACAAGATCCCCTTACGCCTCGGGAGGCACTGCGAATGTGTGTGGACGCTGATTTGACACGAAGTCAATATGAAATTGTGCGAGCAACCAACAGAAGCTTTTACCCGTGCTACGAATTAGTGTTGAAGGCTAAACAGGAATGTTACCCACCCAAAGAGACGCTACGAGTGACCGCTTCCTGTGCTGAAAGTGATCTACAATCTTTGTTAGATCACACCGTCACGCGATTATCAATTTTCCTCGAAGAAGTACTAATGACTCTTACAGAAACTGAGAGAAATTCCTTGCAGATTATCTGCAAATGGGGTTGTGATGGTTCACAACAAGCTCAATACAAACAAAAGTTAATGAATGACGCCGACTCGGATGCAAATATATTTTTGAGCTCATTCGTGCCTCTACAAATTGTTTGCGGCGAAGACAAAACAAAAATGGTTTGGCAAAACCCGACTCCTTCTTCACCACGATATTGCCGCCCGATACGATTCAGATTTATAAAAGAGTCTACAGACATTACAAAAGATGAAATAAATTACGTTCGGGACAGTGTGAAGTCCCTTAAAGCCACGGAATTGGAACTGAATGGGCAAAAATTCTCGGTTAGCCACAGTCTTAAAATGACCATGGTGGACGGCAAAGTTTGCAATGCGGCGACTGACACCAAATCAACGAGTAGATGCTACATATGCGGAGCCACTTCAAAAAACTTTAATGACTTAAGTAAAAAAAACGAAATTCACCCAGAATTGCTTGAATTTGGCCTATCAACTTTACATGCCAGAATTCGATTATTCGAGAGTATTTTACATTTAGCTTATAAATTGCCCGTTGGGAAATACCGTGAAAAAAGAACCAAAGCAGAAAAGATGCTAGAACAACAAAAAAAAAAAGAGATTCAGCAAAGATTCAGAGAAGAAGTAGGTATCTTGGTAGATATGCCAAAATGTAATTTTTGTTACGGACGGCGAGACGACCGCCGAACGGTGTAGATTAATCTAGAGCTTAGATAGAGATAGATAATACACTACGTCATATGTGTAAAAGGGATGGACAAACCTTCCAGATAGTTCTCGTAATCTCGATATAGTAGAGTGAGATAGAACTATGGTTAGAAAGAGACAGAGCTCTTTTCTGGAAAGTTCGGGCGTAGTCTAGTAGCTCTTTCGAGAGCTTTCGATAACATTCGAGTCCTTTCCGGAAGGTTCTAGATCGTTAGGGAACGAATGGAATGTCGTCGAACCTTCTGGAAGGCTCCCAAAGGGGGTAGAATGTTGTGGAACTATCTCGAAGATAGGCGATAGTGTTAGAGTAGGATATAAATAGTGTGCGAGAGAGATAGTTATGTTCGAGAACTTTCCCGCACCTACCGCGACGTTTTGTAGAGTTCTAGACTTTTCCATGTGCATAGCCCTTTAGTATGTTCTACGATGGATTGTTCCAGTTCGATCGAATAGCGATCGTATTACATGTGTACCTAAGACAAGTCAAGTATGTTCGAGAATAATCATGGAAAAGTCTAGAAGGCTAGTTGTAGTATAAATAGCGGGGCGCTCGGCCCCGACAGTCAGTCTTTAATTTCAAGTGAAGGAGTGAACAAGTCAAAGAGTAAACATCGGTCTTTGAGACTTATGTATTTAATTTCATGTCATCGTCTATTGTTAATTACGAGTATAATTTAGTGAGAACCTTTGGGAAAAGTAATAAACCGAAAAGTCTGAAGAAGTCTGTGTGTCTTTTAAATACAGTCCACTACAGTTTGGTCCTTCGAGCCGGATCAGGAGACCGGATACAGTCAGGATCAGGATACAGTTTGTTAATAAAGATATTGGGAATCTGCAACAGCTGGAATGGAACCAAGGACACCTCAAATGGAGGAAACAAGGATGAAGACCCGGAGTATGGGGAAGCAAGCTGGAGTTGCTGGAGCCGTCGAGACTGATGTTACGAGCGACAGTGGGAACGTGCCCGTCGTGCGATCGCGTGACGTCACAGAGTCTGCGGTGACCCATCGACGGTCTACATCGTTAGCTTCATCGTCGGACAGACGCTCCGTGCGCTCAGGCCGATCGTCTGCAAGCGCACGGACGAGGATCTGTCAGGCAGAGCTAGACGCTGAAACCAGGCTGGCAGAGATAAGAAACAAACAGCTGGAGATTGAAGCTGACGCTAGAAGAAAGCAGCTGGATCTGGAAGCTGCACAGCAACAGCTGGAAGCTGAATTAAGGCGCAAGCAGTTGGATAACGAAGCTGCTTTGGTAAAGAAGCGCCTGGAACTGAATCTCTCGGTGATCGAGGAGTCGGAGCAATATGAGGACGAGGAGCTCACCATCACAGAACGCGTGGATGAGTGGGTCCAGCAGTCTGCGCCGACTCAAACCGAGACTTCTACACGTGCCCTTCTAGAACGACGGGGGGAGCATGCTGCCATTATGGATGAAACGTCGGAGGCTACGTTCCGTGGATTCGAACGTGAGCCTGCCATCGTCGACTTGCTCCACCGGGATGCCGATCGCATGCCCGTGGTAACGGGAGCTACACGACGAGAACGGGCGGGCAACCTTCACGGCTGTCAGATTGAACTCCTGCCCCGCTCACGACCTGAACGGGGGGAGTTTTTGGCACATGATGAGCGTGTAGAGCCAGAACCAGAACGGAGGGAACAAATCAGGGACCGCTTCCCTCCCGCACCCCGCACAAGCGCGGAATCAGAAGAAAGGAAATGGAAACACGGCGACCAAGATCTAGAAGGCCACCGTGATCGTTCCCCATCCTCAGACCGGGGAAATAATCGTCATGACCCAGACAGCATGGAACGGTTAGCGAATGCTATAGAGAAGTTAGCTCGCGACAGGCCGCCACCACGTCAAGCTCTGGAGCTGCCAATATTTTCGGGCGCTCCGATCGAGTGGCTGCCGTTTAAAGCCGCCATGCGGGAGACGACCGCCTTGTACCATATTCCACCTGTGGAGAATATGGCGCGACTTCGCAACAGTCTACGCGGCGAAGCCAAGGAGGCCGTAGCAGCACTACTGTATACTGCTGCTAGTCCTGAAAAGGTTATGGACACATTAGAAAAGTGCTTTGGACGACCAGAAACGATTATCGACAAAGCCCTGGAGGACATCAAGAGTTTACCGAGACCAAGCGATGCGGCACCGGATCTAAATGCCTTTGCCATCAAAGTGCAGAATATTGTCTGCGTGCTGAAGAACCTGGATGACAGAGGCTACATCCAGAATCCTATGTTGGTGCGAGAGATCGTGGAGAAGCTCAGCCCATGTACAAAGAAGTGTTGGGCCCGGTATGCCAAGGACCACATAAACAGTTCGGAACCGGAACTGGTTCTTTTGTCAGATTTTCTTATGGAAGAAGCCGACATCAGCATGCGATTTATCCGAGCTCCACCGAACTTCACATCAGCCCCGGTATGGAGAGAAACAAGACCGGCATCACAAGACATTCTGCCGCCGAAGCTACGGTACAAAGAAGACACTGTGCTGGCCACGATCAACGAGGACCGCCAGCAATGTTTCTGTTGTGGTGGGGACCACAACCTACCCAAGTGCAGGAAGTTTGGCCACCTGAGTGTCAACGCACGTTGGGAATTTGTGAAATGCACTAATGTCTGCTTCAAGTGCATCAACAGTCGACACAAACGGATTGACTGCGAGGCTAAATCGTGTAACATTGGAGGTTGCACGAGGCCACATCACCCACTGCTGCATGTTGAACCTGCAACAACAACATCGGAGGCAACGGCGCCTGCGACTGGAGGCAGTGCTGCCGCCGCTCCGGAGAATGTAGCAGTGCTATCTGCTGCTGGGCTGGTGAACGAAGCCAAGCAGAAAGTTATGTTGAAAGCCTGTCCTGTAACAATCAGCGGCCCATCAGGAAAAGTGAGCACCTTCGCATTGTTGGACGAAGGGTCAACGTTGTCGCTCATTGATGAGGAGCTCGCTCAGAAGATTGGTGCAACAGGACCCGCTGCACCATTGCGTATACGTGGTGTTAATGTTTCGAAAGAACACCACAGCCAAAAGGTTCGATTGGGAATAAAAGGCCAAGCAGAAGATAGCAAGTATGAGCTGAACGCGTATACTGTCAAGGACTTAGTGCTAAGTCAGCAAACGGTGCCAAGAGAAGTTACGTGCTTCAGTCATCTCCGAGACCTGCAAGAAGCCTGCTATGACAAGAAAACGCCTCGAATCTTGATCGGAAACGATAATTGGCATCTGATCGTGTCGCGTGAATTACGTATCGGAAAGGAAGATGAACCCGCTGCTTGTAAGACGAAGCTTGGCTGGGTTATAATCGGCAGCATACCACGAGCGGTAATGGAAACTGTCGATACGTGTCTTCACATCTGTGCAACGGAACAGCAAGTGGCTAAAGACTTGGACAAGGAAAAGTCTGCTCAGGAACAGGAATGTCACGAGGACATCAACTCGGGCAAGTCACTAGCTGTGAAGACCTGTGAACGACGTTCTATGGATAAGTTCGATCGTATGGCGCGGAGAATTGATCAGACCAACAAAGTTATGTCACCTAAGTGTTGTGACGCTTTCAAGAGGAACGCGTCCACAAACACGTACTGGAAAAATTAAATGGAAAAACGAGTGGAGAATCTTCTGAAGGATGAAAATGCCGAGAAATGTGGCACTGAAGATTCCAGTAAAGTGCAGTGTTTCTTACCTTTGATTGCGATAAGAAACCAGGATAAACCGGGAAATGTCAGACTGGCTTACGATGCCCTATCAGCATCACGACTGAATAACTGGCACGGTACATGGATGAAAGGGCCGGGTCAGTTAAAAAGAGTTTGTTTCGATCGAGGAAAACGGCGGATTCGAACAAACGCGCGGCGCTACGGGACATTGGTAGCGCATGGAACGACGACCAGCGTCGAGAATCGCCGTCCTCCCTGTAGCATCGTGAGGCTTCGACAAGTCTTCGCCGGGGGGAGACTGTTACGGACGGCGAGACGACCGCCGAACGGTGTAGATTAATCTAGAGCTTAGATAGAGATAGATAATACACTACGTCATATGTGTAAAAGGGATGGACAAACCTTCCAGATAGTTCTCGTAATCTCGATATAGTAGAGTGAGATAGAACTATGGTTAGAAAGAGACAGAGCTCTTTTCTGGAAAGTTCGGGCGTAGTCTAGTAGCTCTTTCGAGAGCTTTCGATAACATTCGAGTCCTTTCCGGAAGGTTCTAGATCGTTAGGGAACGAATGGAATGTCGTCGAACCTTCTGGAAGGCTCCCAAAGGGGGTAGAATGTTGTGGAACTATCTCGAAGATAGGCGATAGTGTTAGAGTAGGATATAAATAGTGTGCGAGAGAGATAGTTATGTTCGAGAACTTTCCCGCACCTACCGCGACGTTTTGTAGAGTTCTAGACTTTTCCATGTGCATAGCCCTTTAGTATGTTCTACGATGGATTGTTCCAGTTCGATCGAATAGCGATCGTATTACATGTGTACCTAAGACAAGTCAAGTATGTTCGAGAATAATCATGGAAAAGTCTAGAAGGCTAGTTGTAGTATAAATAGCGGGGCGCTCGGCCCCGACAGTCAGTCTTTAATTTCAAGTGAAGGAGTGAACAAGTCAAAGAGTAAACATCGGTCTTTGAGACTTATGTATTTAATTTCATGTCATCGTCTATTGTTAATTACGAGTATAATTTAGTGAGAACCTTTGGGAAAAGTAATAAACCGAAAAGTCTGAAGAAGTCTGTGTGTCTTTTAAATACAGTCCACTACAATTTTGGTAACACAAATGACGGCAATACTAGTAGAAGATTTTTTGAAAACCCACATCTGGCTGCTGAAATAACGGGAATAGACATTAATTTTATTTATAGAATTAAAGTTATTTTGGAAGCCATATCAAGCGGTCACAAAATAGATGTCCCGAAATTTGATGAATACGCCATGGAGACAGCAAAACTGTATGTAGAGTTATATGGTTGGCATTCTATGACTCCTACCATGCATAAAATTTTGGTACATGGTGGAAAAGTTATAGAAAATTCTCTAGTGCCTATTGGTCAACTTTCGGAGGAAGCTGCAGAAGCTCGTAATAAGCACTTTCGCTCATACCGTCTAAACTTTGCTCGAAAGTTTTCACGCGAAGACTGTAACCTTGATATTTATCACAGGTTACTCTTGACATCAGATCCGCTCATCAGTTCAATGAGAAAAAAAAAGAAGATCCGATCAAAACCATTTTTGCAGGAAACTTTGGAGCTTTTGCTTCCTGCAGAGCCAAATACAAAAGGCACTTGTGATAAATGCATGGAAAGTGACGGTGAGGAAGAATTGTCTTTTAAAGAGTAACATAACAATTTGTATGTTAAACTTTCATAAAATATTGTCTTATTGTTTATGATTCGGTACCTAACATTGTAAGTAACATTTAGTATAATAATGTGGTAATAACTGTTGACCATTTAATTTTAGTGTATACTGTATTTTTTTGTCATCCATATTTTATTTTCAATTTAAATAGGCATGCAGACTGTAGAGAATAAACATTTTTTTTTATGTACGGCCGTCTTTTACTTAACAAATTGTGATAATTCTTAACCCAAATATCAAAAACTACTAAGCCGATTTCGATAATTCAAATGAACTCAAAATATATATTTTACACCAAAGGGAGATTTAAAGAAAATTTAAAAACATTGGCGCTATTTACAAAAATATTTTCACAGAAATGTTTTTTTGTATAGAAAAATACGCTTTCAATGAAACAAATAGGGATAAACATATATATTCACTCTAAAATACCAGATTAGCATTTGTTGTCGTATTTATTACTGAAATAAAGCATAAAATAGTTTTGGCCGCCTAAATCGTACAAATCGACCACTGTGCCGCGGGGGTGCGGCCGACCATCAGGGGCGAGCGGGGAACCACGACACGAGGAAATAAATAATGCATTTCGTATAACGTGGTACAACGTTCACCCGCCGCTTCCCTTCTTTAGTCGGATTTATTAAAAGTGGTTACCTCACCGATATTTTTGTTACCCCCAGTTATTGTGCCTACTTACACAGTAAAGTATATTCAATGAGTCCATTTAAGGCGCTGTACATAGTGAATAGCCCGCGCGCCAAGAAAAATGCACAAAATCGAGTCCTCTATCAAATACACTAAAAAAAACGAAAATTTTCACATATCAAACCCTAAAATTAGGTGAGACATAGGTCATAGGTCAAAACGTTTATGATTGTCAACACGAAACTGGCTGTTTTAGATAGCTAAAACAGCCAGTTTCGTGTTGACAATCATAAACGTTTTGAAGATATTTTTGATGAAAAAAAATAGGCGGCGCACTTTTTTTCAAACAAAATATCTTGCAATCTGTTATGGGTATCAACACTAAACTGGCTGTTTTAGATAGCTCTCACCTAATTCTAGGGTTTGATATGTGAACATTTTCGATTTTTTTAGTGTGTTTGGTACAGTAATCGATTTTGTGCATTTTTTTTGCGCGCGGGCTAATTCACTATGCCCAGCGCCTTAATAGCTCGTAAAAGGCAGATAAAGAGGAACCCTAATCAAATATTCCGGTATCTTTCTTTAAGCAGAAACTTGGCTCGGTAAGCGGCCTTGCATAAGCAACAATTTCGTTTCCTTTTAAGGATAAAGGCGACTGGAAGACGATTCGTAATCCGCTCCGGGCGGAGACGCGACCTGTCCTCGGTCAGGTACCGGCGGATAATGCAAACTGCACGTAGGGATGCCCTAGCTGTAACACGACCCCTATCGATAGAACGGACATAGCGCGCTACAATCCTGAAACGGTAGAGCTTAGAATGCAGTTTTAGTACGTTTTGTATTTCGTAAACGGTAAAAATTACTTTTATTATGTCGGTGTAGCCGACTAGTTTCGGTTCTCATTCGGAGACCTTAACCATGGATAAATTTTTGCACAGCCCCCAGGGAATGCTTAAGTATTTTATATTAATTTAAATTAGATACCTCCAGTCCTCCACGCGTTCTTGAGAAAAGGGTCTTGACAGACGGACTGACAACAAAGTGATTCTATAATGGTTCCGTTTTTTCCTTTTGAGGTACGAAAACCTAATAATGATCTGAAGCATCTGAAGCATCAATGCGTCTAAATAAATTGTAATAGGTATGTAATATTGTAGACTGTAAAATTTTATCCCGACAAATATTGTTCCTAACTTAAGACTAGGGATCCTTCGCCTACGCCTACGTGCATTATCTGACTTTCTATGGACATTTTAGGATTTCATGTAAGCTACAACTAAACTTTTAATTCATTAATCTACATTATAGTGATAGCGCCTTAGTCGTATTTTATTTATTTATCGACAACGAAAGTGAGCAAGTCACTAATGTTTCTTAAAAGCCCAGAAAAAATATGCCGTCGCCGCCACTCTATGTTAACTTCCAAAATGTTTTATCGTAAACTCCACTTCGTGGAATGTGTACAGTCCGACTAAAGAAAGCAAATATACTTTTGAGATAACTTGGGATGTTGGAAGACGGTTATTTTAGGACACTTTGTGTTTCGGAAATGGCCACAGACGAGTGTCTTTACAAATCTCATTATTTTGCTTATCGAAGTAGGGGTAAGGATTGTATTTGTAATAACCCAGAATATTTTAAGGTCAACGAGTAAAGAGTATAAATAATACCCCTCTCTGTGTTTGTCATGTTTAATCCATTTTATCCAAACAAAGCATCGCAACCAGTTGCTCAACCAACCTGTCTGGGCCTAATCCACAAATAAACAAAGTTTCATAAACCAAAAATTCGAGTCACGATGCAGGGATAAAAAAGCAGCTCACACACTCATGTGCACAGCTGAGCGTACCCAAGTTTTGTCTCTACATGCAGCGGCCCCGTACAATACTTCATTGTGCGCTGACATAATACGCGGTATTAACATTTGCACCGCGATTCACGTCATTGACAATTTATTGTTACACAACCGCGGCTAGCTCTCTCTATGCAGTATAATTAATGCCGTATTTTTTTCACCCCACCTCGATGATTTATTCTTTGTTGTAAAGTTTGTTTTGCGGAGACATCTGCTGTCGACTTCATTGTCCGCCGGAGCCGCCCGAGCCGGCCTCAGGTAAACTAGATAATGGGTATTATCTCCAGAAAGAGTTGACATTTTTTCCCTTCTTTTGATAAACTGCGGTACAGTCGAATGTGTTTTGACAATAGAGGTTTGTTTAGGAGATTCTTCTCAAGTGGTGGTTCATTAGCGTCTTTGTCTTCAACAACAACGTTGCGTCCGGAATTACTGAACTGCATTTTTTAGATTTTCGAGGGATTTATAGTGAGTCTGTCGTCGTTAATCATCCGCGCGACCGACATTGTTTGAATACAGTCACAGTTTTGTTTTTATTCAAACAAGCGATCGTAATGTTCGTTGACAAGTGAAGCGAAGCTTATAGCTAATCGTAGTAGGTAGAAGTCACGCTGAGTCGATCGCCCGTCTGGAAGACGGACGCATTCATTTATCGGGTAAACAAGGAATTTATTGGTGTCGTATAATTTAATGTTCTAAACAAAGCCCCTCGCAGGGCTGGGAGCGCTGCGCCCGCGCCACCGCACCGTGCACTTGCTTCCCGACACATGTCTACACAACCATTTGTTTACATTATATCCCGTTTAACATATACCTTTCAACCTTTAAATAAATCTCAAAAACGACATGTAACTTAAACAGTGGTTGTTTTAAATTAGTCAAGACAGCTACCCATTTTGTTAGTTCGATTATTATTGATTGCTGCGTCCGAACGGGCGTAAACAGTGAAGCTTTTTAGGTAAACAAGATTTATCATGGAAAAAAAGCTTTTATGAAATTTTAACAAGCGTTGCCGCAACATGTGTACAGTTTTCCAAATATCACCACAAACGTCCGGAGACATTCATTGCTACGGACACAAAGCGGTGTAAAAATCAATTGGTCAAAGTCGTTTATGAAATCACCGGCATGTTGTGTTGTGTTGTAGCTCGGCAGTGCTGCGCTTGCTAGCATCTTTTGAATCTTTTGAATTTTGTGCCGAACTCCCACTGTGAAGTCGCCGCCCCAGTTCATACCGCGATCGATCTGGATCGAGACTTCTCAGAACAGTCATTTGATATGACAAACTCAATAAGAAAACGATCGGTGGAGTAAAATTAAACCGGGAGTTTGTAATGGATGCGCTATTTGTCTTAATCAAGTGTTAAGTTGGACGCCAGCGCCCGGGTCAGCGGCGCCAACATTATAAAGTCATAAAAGTAGATTGCGGATGTCCTAAGGAAAGTAGAACGCAGATCCAATCCGAGTTCGCAAACAAGGGAAGTTACCGCGGTGCACGGCGCGGCTCGACAAATAGGTGGAGGAGCCTCGTCGATAAGACGACGCCAGTCTCTCTTGCCTTCTATTTAAACAGAAAGAGGAACGCTCATAGATTAAATCTCTTGTCTGTTTATTTTCCTTCCCCGCGAACATTCGGATAAAATATCTGAGAGCATGATGACAAGTCCACTTACCTTTATCGGCGCTAATCTGAACGCCAGCTTGCTTAGCATGAGCCTGGGTTACGCAGTACATAAGGGGGTCATAACTATATGTATCTCACTCTTTTGTTTGACATAGAGCGGGATTGCTAGAGTTATAAACCCATGGATACGCTCTAACCCAGCCTCATGCTACGCGAGCAGGTGAGTTACTGAAAAAACAATGTTAAAAAACATTGCGAAAATTAAGGTAAGGCAAAAATTTAATAAAAAAATTATTAATTATAAATAAATAAATAAATTATTATTATTATTAATTATTAATAATGAATTAATTAATGTTATTAAATTTAGGCTCAAATATGGAAGTTCAAGAAGTAGGGTAGATGTGTGTGATCTATTGATAACTTTTGTAGGTAGGTTAGTTTTGTCAGTTCCCACACCACATTATTCAAACCATCCTTCAGACTCGTTCGTGTAATTTGTTTCGAAAGTGGTGGAATCGCTGTGATTTTGTGGTTAATTTAATTAATTACATTTAGTTACTTAATTAATTTCTTCTAAACTATAAGTTACGATGCCCCTTAGCAAAAAAAAAACCACTAAAAATGGGCCACCCTGTATAAGTGTCGCTAGCCACAATTTAGCACAAAATATGATACAGAACCTAATGGAGGATAAACATTATTCTCCCTTAGTAATACACCCTTTTAATCCCTTAACAATACACCGACAATTTGTAGGTAATGTTTATAATTTGCCTCTATTGCATTACATTTGTATATTATCAGCAAAGAGTCAGTTCTAGGGAATCTGTACATGCAGATGCTGACGGAAAGGGAAACAGAAGGTGGTCCCGCGATATAATCAGTAATTATTGTCTTAACAAGTCCGCCTTTAATTTGTTAGGCGTTTAAATGGCTTGGCGCATTTGAATCACAAATTTCTAAGAATATTTCAAGAGGGCCTCTCCCTAGCATTCAGGAGACATTATCTCTTTATAAAATTCAGGACCGGTGACTATTTTATTTAATTTCGAGATAAGGGTCAAGTAAGATGGCACGGCACTTAAAAATTGCAAAGAAGATTTAGAGCGATAATTAACGTTTTGAAAGTGACGAGTGCCCAAACCGACTTTGATGTTTCAAAGTTAAAGCCTCTTGAATGGGCGGCGGTTATCTACATACTCGTGCTGATAGTACTCGTCGCTAAGCGTTGTCTGTCACTCAACTTGTATAGAGCGTTATGCTCTTTGTCAGCATTCAGTACTATTCATACCTAAATATAACTATTTCGCGAATGTGATAATTATAACTTATTTATGACAATAATATTGAAGAATCGTCTCAAGTTTCGTCCTTGGCAGTCAATTCTCCGAGGCAAAAAATACTATTAAAACGGTTAAACGATCGGTCCGATAGCTTTTTCAACACTCCTACATATTTTTAAATGCTTTTAATTCCAACTGAGCCGCGGCCGCGTATTGACCTGTCTTTCCTGTGGGCTTGGTCGACTAAGCTGTCAGGATGGTATAGGTGCTGGGCAAGCCTACTCCATCTAAAAACAATGTCCCAGGCACTGCAGCGCCGAGTGGTCTCTTCACCTATCTAGTGTGAGTGAAGGTGCCACTGGACGCTGTATAAATCATCTCATTACGTAGATGCAAAGGCCTTAGTTTTTTTTTAATTCCATTGATTCATGTTATGTCATATCACACAGTACTGTCTCCATGCCCTGAATGGACCCACAGTAGGTATTTCCAAAGCATCAAAGCGTTTAATAATAATGAGTGGAGCGTATTATTGTACAGTTATGCAGGAGGCTGTGCTCGGCGTAGTTCAGGGTATACCTTTGTTTAATTAAATCTGTTCTCTACGACTAACCTCTGTCTGGAAGGCGAACTTCCCCTTATCTGGTGCGAGGTCAGCGGGGTATAATAAATTCTAAGCTGTACTTACGTATAGGGGGAAGTCCCGTAACGCCGGACGGCACCTAGCGCCGGACACTCATACTATCTCGGCAAGTTATAACGCGACCGATTCAAAGATGGGCGACAAGGGTGCGGGGGAGCATAGCAATACAGGTTCACGGGACACGGCTGGCCAGTGATGCGAAAGGACACGGTGGGAGCGGGCGATTGCTGTTTTTGGCGGGAGAATGCTGTGTCACTCAAGATCCAAGTTAGTGCTACTGCTAAGATTTAGTGTGTACGTGTTTATGCTTATTATTAATGAAGATAGTATTTCATTATTATTTGTAGATTGTGAAAGTTTTTGCCGATTTCCAAACCAGTTTTGATACCAAACACGTAGTTTTGGATATTCCTTGTCCCTTAGTACCGGACATAAAGGTGTCCCTTAGCACCGGACAAGGAAAAAGTTTTTGTTTCTGGTAAGTATGTACACTTTTTATAATAATTGTTGTTCGTTTTTTCAGAGGTTGGAATAACGGAGTGAAAGAGATGGAGGGGACCAAAGAGAAAGAAAAATGGGACCAATAAAGGTTACAAGCTGCGATGTAGACAAAGTTTTGTGCAAAGAAATTATCATGAGAGAAGCTTCTTCTTTTTCTTGGCAATACAAGAAGAAAAAGAAGCTCCTATCGGAGGTTGGCAATCATCTTGGCTATTTCTTCTTTTTAAAGCTGCCAAATTGAACAAAGAGCTCGTGGATTGTTGGAACCAATGCCAGTTCTCAAGCCATGATATCTTGGGTCTTCCAGGCTTCGTCACGTTTTATCATCCCATAAAGCACTCTACACGAGAAGATATCGGCGCTGAACCGTGGAGAAGAAGTGACTCCGGACACAGACAAACCTGAACTGAACCTAAACCTGAACCTGACACGGAAAAAACGACTTGCTTAGTTTATTTATAGGACAACAACAAAGACTGGATACAGAGCTCTAGCTGCAATGGGTGGGCACATGAAGCATGTTCCGACATCCCTGAATGTGCAGATGCCTACATTGTGATCGATGCAGATTGTTTTGAAAGTGTCTGGAGCTGGGGGTTCGAACTTAAGTCCGTCCGGTATTAGGTGCCATTTGCAAGAATTGTATTTTTTATCACCTAAGTTTAATTTTGTTTTATAAAATAGTTTATGCAGAAGTTTCATTTTTGTTGATTTATTTTGATTTTATACTTAATTGAGTTAATTATTTCATAAATAAAATAATTTTTCACGAAGTAGTTTTTTTTTATTTTTGAAAAAACCTTATGTGTCCGTCACTGGGGGACTTCCCCCTATAGTTATGAATATGCTCCGAGCTGCTAAAGTAACCGTTATCTATCTCTAACGCTTTAGATTATGTCTAGTGTTTGTTCCTTTTAGTTTGGTACCAAGCAGTTTTGGATTTTTATGCGCCTGCATTAAATCTGAGTTTTGCACAGGTTTGCATGTGGGAAATGTAGGATATGCTATGTGTTGACTATCTATTTGTTCCCATTTTCTTGGTATTTCTTCCCGATTTGTTTTCTTGATTGTTATTTAGTCAAATGTCACACTAGAAATAAAGCGATAATCACCGAACTAAATCCCATAGAATCCGCATTACGTATAAAATCACATTAAAAACTTGTCCCCACAGAAACAAAAGATATCAGCAATAGAACAATACGAAACATCATTTCGACCATACGTCTAATATTCAAATGTCAACCTTATTGCATTAGTGTACAGTTTTACTTTAATTGCATGGACTACGAGCAAATAAGCTCCTAAAGGCAATTTGGGCATCTATTTTTCCAGACACATTTCAGAGTTCTATGTTGTATCTAGTTTTATCCTTGATCGAAGTTGATAATGAAGAAACTAAAGAGCTATGAACTTTTAAACTGTAAATGCACAAGTTGGTTGAGTTAAACACCTCGGGCACCGGATGCCATCGCGAGTGCAAACGCAATCGGTCTCACATCCGCCTGATAGAAGCCTTTGTCGACACGATACGGCACCATCTGATCCATGCTGCAACGAAGTGCGCCGTCTTAATTATATGTATAGGTACTTAACGAGTTACAATCTCCCATATTAGCTTCCTGAGTTCCAGGAGCTTAATCGCCGCTCCATTATTCACTTTCAACGAATTTCTTACAGCAAACAAAAAGGCTTTTACTTCCCATCGGACCGACCCCCACATGACATCAGCACGCAACATTTGATGGCGCAACCCTTCATTCCACCCCCGAAGGCGTGGTCCTGTGTGGAACAAACAAACGGAAGCGAAATTGAGAGGAGCGCCCGGAACTGACGGTATATCTTTTCATTAGAATCCCTTTTTAATTACCACGATTCAAATAAAAATTGTATTTTTTATTTCAAGTGGGCGTAATTGAAAAGGAAATTGCAGAGTTGGGCGGACGCGGACGGCGGCGGCGAATAAAACTTTAATGTGATGCGTAGAGCTCCTTTGATCTCTGCACTGCTCACATTCAGCCTCCCGTGGCAGAGGAAAATAATATGAAAGATCATATTTCTCATTCTTTTTTATACGTTTACGAACCGCAAAGTAACTAATTTCACATAAACAACAAGGTACATATCCTAAAAGACCGCGCTACATTTAATTATTTTAAATCCGAATAAAGCTCCCGGGGATAAATCGTGCAATCAAAGAAACGTCAGGGGAAAAATTGCGCGCTTATGAGTCAAAAGATTCTTTACACTCGGAAGTCGTGAACCTGAGAAGTGCCATAAATTACATGTGAAATAATAAAAAGAGGGAAATCTTTCATCCGCAAACGTTTTACAAAGAGACATTCGCGGCTGCGTCGCCCCGAGATAAATGTCGTATAGTACGATCTACTGTCGGCAAAAACGTGGCTCTAATATAAATGTATCACTCGGGAAACGATGTTGCGTCGTCTTGCCACACTATCAACTATCTACCTCTGCTCTGCTGTCACGAAGCACATTGCAAGAAAACTATTTCGAATCTCTAACACTACATTTCTCTTTAAACCTACTTCCTTAGGTACTTCTACAATGTCCTAAAGATTCTATTCACGGTAACCTAGCACCTATTGCTAGTTTTATGGAAACACCACAAACAGAATGTTCACATAACATCAACGGACCTTAATCCGCAGCCGAGTGAAGAGCGTGGCCACCTGTGAGAGGGAGCTCTGAATCTAAAATTACAAGCCGGCAGAGAGTGCCTATCTCTAAGAACACTGCTCCTTTATGCTCATCTGCCACTTTCAGGACCGTATTCTCTATTCGAGTCCTGAACATACCTTTTCACTGAGAATTGTACACAAAGCGATGGATATCTACGAAGTATGCAAGCTTTTAAATTAATTGGATGGTTCGATAACAATCTCGAGCTCTGCGGATAGGTAACACAACCTCATGAGGCAATATTCAATTATGCAAATGTTATTCATATGATATGGTAGTAAATGGCGTGTTTACGTTGGCAGCGGTAGCGGGTGCGAATCATGTGACCACATCTGACCGACAGCCCGCGGGTAAGTCTGTCTGCGCGTGATCGCGTCGCGTGCCGAAGCACCCAGATCCTCCCATCGTAACCCGATATCTCAGAGACACGCGTTTGACATTTGTACTCAAGATGGTGTTCTCAGCAAGCAAAAACTGACTCAAGTCTAGTCTCATTAACTTGTGGTCTTGTGACGTGTTCAGGTTAGGCTAGGCATGTCCATATCGAGCGATAAAGTTATCTCCTTCTCCTTCCCACAAACATACTCCGTTGGTCTAAATTGGGCTAGACAGTTGTGTGTCAAACTTGAATTAGTCCATCTTGCTAGACGACCATGTACGGTTACAGTAGTCGAAAAAACGAAGGTTTTGTTAGATTGTAAACTAGTGGTTCGCCCCGAACTTAGAACTCGCGACCCCATATCTCAGCAACCCCTCGACCGATTTGGCTCTTGTTCGAACTTAAAAATTCTCTTTACCTTATTTACCTGCCTACCAAACGTGACGATCCGACAAAATTTACTCAAGTTATCGTCGAACGAACATTCATACATACATACATACATACATACATACATACATACATACATACATACATACATACATACAAACGCCGGATTGTTCCAGTAGACTCGGAGAACTTCGCTCGCTTCGCTCGCTCGTTCAATCATAAAAATGTATGAAGGAAAAATACTCAACTCTGGTATTACTCTGGCTTAGGTACTTCTAAACGCAACAAGAGATCAACAAAACAAAAGAGCCGCAAGTTCCTCAGAGAAGGCTTTTGTTTCTGCTATTACAGCGGTAAAAGCTAGAGAAAGGATAGGTATGAACAAAGCAGGCGAATCGAATGTAATAAAAATCACTTTAGCATTACGAGGCGACGGCAACTGATGTCTATCGGCATTGTGACACACGATGCGGCCTCAATAAATGTCACCGGGGAGCGGCGGCGGCGCCTCAACAAGAAAATATTTGACAATATCCACGCCGGCTCAACTGATACATTTTTGTTCGCTTGAGCCGGAATTGATTGTCCTTGATCATGAATTTATTCGCCGGCTTCTTAATGAGAGCCATTTCGATCTGAATCGGCGCCGTCGGTGCAAATTGAAAACAAACGTCTTCGATTTATCACGAAAACTTTATCGCACCTTGATAGCGGCCCGTTAAATAAAACTTAACAGTTTGTATCCAAGATTGCCTTCATCCTTCAAAGCATTTTTCTGTAAGTAAACTCAAAGAAACCTCTTGTTTAAATCGACATTCCCCCTACCAATAAAAACAATACCCTATTGTCCCGAAAAAGGTGGAAAAATTATATCGATCGAGTGACACCTTTATTTTATCGGAGTGCTGGAGCGTTTTAAGATATTGCTTTTCTGTCCTGTTTATATGGGTCAACTGAATACGTAGGTATGAGGAGTAGATCGGTTCAACGGCCGTGGTAGGCCAGCGGCACATCTAGCTAGTGGTGTGTGAACGGAGGCCACGTGTCGTTTAATGACGGCTTCTCTCGATAAGGCGCGCCGCACACCGCCGCGGCGCAGCGGGGGTGAAACACTCGCACCCGCGCTTTTTATTATTTCGACGCCACCTTTTATGTCACAATGAGACTTTTATAGCTTTTATGAAAGTCCTGACGCCGTTAAATGTGTACTCTGATAATGAGGAAGCGACAAATGCCGACTGTCAGGCTTTTAAAATAAATGGCCCCAATTAGTAGGCGGGGAAATCATGCAGAGTTACTTTGTTTTTATCATCATTTTCATGTGTCAAGTGCATTACGCCATCGCTGTTAAGGCTCATCGACTCTGAAAGAAAGTTATTATGTGTTATTGCCTAAGTTTGTTGACGTAAGCGCTCCAGTCCCTTATTAGCTCGTTAGACGTCTACGGCGTCCTTTTTCTGAACCTTCGAGCGCATTTAATAAAAAATTGCTCGTTTGTCCGTGATGAATGACGCCCGACAGCGCGGACGTAATTGGGTGTCGAAGTCTAGAGCTAAAAGCATACACGTGTCGCCTCCCATCGGTGCGCCATCTGATAGCGGCCATTGTCTAGAGGCTTATCTGGCAGCAGGTTGTAGACAATAAATCCTCCTTGTAGCATTGTGTCGGGCTAAGTGTACACAGTCGCGATCGAGGTGCGTGAAATATCGCCCCGGAATGTTATTAGAAGGCGGCGGAAGCCGATCGATGGCGGCTCTCTCCTCTCCTTAGGTACAGAAAAGGAAGCTTTTTGCGAGCCTCCTCCCGGCCGTCGTCGGAGGCACCAAGTTTGGTCGCACACAGAGGCCGACTCTTTGTGGTTTTCAAAACATGCACAAAAGGAATGCGGTTAGGCCTTTCGAATATGGTTGCAGCTTTTTACACAAGATAACTCTTTATATAGAGCAGATTTTTTTTTTCATCTGTTTAAAAGGTTTTTTCTACCAAATAACTTTGAGAAAGATTCCTACATCAATAACACTGAATAGAATCCTTGAGTGCTCCGAAAAGACGTTTGGCTAATCTTATTTGTTTATCTTGTCAGCTAACATTAAACACAGACATACTTTGACTATAAGTGCATTAACTTGCATCACCGATCTCAAATCTCCCCGTACGTATCTTATTTTCTTTTCTCGCAGTCTGCCACATCTGAGGTTTTATTTTGGATCAAAGGTTAGCACAGATTAATATTGCATCAGTTTTGCAGAAAATGTGCTCGCTCAATAGATGGATATGAAACAGGAATAGATTATGAGACTGGTAGACTGGACTCGCTATTTCGGCCATTTCCTGTCATGTCTGAGAACGTCATACACATAGGCCTAGGCAGATACGGGGCTCAATTTAATATAACAGACATTCCATATTAATAACTAATTGTATGATTTGTATTTTCACTGAAAACCGAGCAATCATGCAGTCTGAGTTATATTGGTTGTATACACGAAAGCACTTCAGAGTGTACACTTTTGTTCTAAAGTCGTCCGTAACGTAACCGAGTAGAATGCTAGCGTGTACGGGTCGACGTGCTGTCGTGTGTACTATGTTGTTTCTATGAGTGAAGTGTCACATCATGCCACACAACGAAATGGCATATTATGCCCTGTGTTTAGGTTATGTACTCGATTATCGGAAGTTAGTATAAACACATATTGGACTCTGAAACTGTCATTGCGTCTAGCAACCCTCGGTGTTTGCCTGCGTGCCGCGGTTTTTTACATTGTTTTGTCTTTCATAAAACTAGTTGGGACGCCAGCGGAGCGTTTTAAGCATTGGGTAGCAGAAACGGCGCTAGTTTAAAGCGTGAATTTAAAAAATGTGTGTTTGTAAGAGAAACAGTGATTGCAGTGGAGCAGTGGAGCGAGAGTTCCCAGGCGCCCAGGCTGGCTCGTAGTTATTATGGGACATCTCGGCCGCTCAACTAATCAACGACTGGCCCGTAGACGAGTTTTCCACTTTTTTTAACCGACTTAAAAAAGGAGGGGTTCTCAATACGTCGGAATCTTTTACATATTATATAGGCATTTTCGAATCTTGGCGAGGAAATGTACGAAGGTATTTTTTTCTTGTTGCTTACTTATGTATCAGAATTCATTCAGTCCTCAATATAAAAAAAAAAAAACAATTGCCCATAAACAAATCTGTTAAGGTTACATGAAAATTAGTACATCACAACCTTTAAAGGCTTGTTTTAATTTATTGCGTTTAAATAAATCTATTTATAAAATAGTTATTGGATTGTAGTCAAAACATCTCTTTTCAGCTTAGGACAGAACAATTATTGTCGTAAGATAGTCTTAATATGACTAACAGTGAGTTTTGAGTGAAACAAAGTGATAGTATTTTTTAGGGTTCCGTAACTCAAAAGGAAAAAAACGGAACCATTATAGGATCGCTTTGACAACAAAGCGGTTCTATTTCGTCTATTTCTCTGTCAAGACCTTTTTCTCAGGAACGCGTGAAGGTATAAACTTGAAATGAATACTAATAATAATTCATAATGAACGCAGTTTACGCAACCAAAAGATACGGTGGCTTATGCAGCATATTTCCGCATATTTCGACACTAGCAAGGGAATCAAAACCTACAGGATACTTCCCGTTGACCTAGAATCATGAAATTTAGCAAGAAACAACGTTATACAACGTGTTACAAAACATCCTAACTCTTTTTACAGGGTGTACCTACTCCTAAACAGGATGTCAATTCTGCAAAAAAAGTTGTTTTCTTTTTATTATTTTATAACCTTAAAATTAAAAAAAATTCATAACTTTTTTGTTCTTGGTATTAGCTCAAATTTAAAAATATGTTTGTGGGTGTAGGTGCATTTGCATAGGTTTGAGTTGTTAAACGTTGTGAATGTCAATGAAAACAATATTTAAAAAATACTTTTCTCCCGCCACAACGTTCACATTTTATTAATTTAAAAATCAACGGAACGTTCTAGAACAAAAAAAATATTTAGGTTGTGATCTCTATCACCGGGTGCTATTACCCTGTAAAAAGAGTTAGCATCTTTTGTAACACCTTGTATAACAATAATAAAAGAATAAATCCAACATCTATATTTTTCTTATTACATCTCATCAAATAGGGTCCTTATACCTACCAGAAATAGGGGGCCCAAATTTTTTAGTGGGGTGACCGTATCATGTTGGGTCTCGTATGAAAGGACTTCATTAGCACAAGCTAAGACCGATTACAATTATTTTTATAATATATTCGATTTATGTTAAAAATCTTAAAAAATATACCTACCATTTTTCCCCCTTGTACGGAATAACGGAACCCTCGGTGCGCGAGTCCGACTCACACTGAGCCGGTTTTTTTTAAGTAGGCAACTTGCCCACGGGCCATATTTTGAGCGGGCGAGTTAACCCCAAGGCAGATTGCACGCTGCTCGGTGCTGCCCGTTGCCCACAGCCAGCCGCCATTGTCCGTTTCTTATTTCTCTCCTTTTCACGCTCCAAGATAATGGGAATTTCTGAAATTGCAACAATACACATACGGACTTGCCTCGGACTTGCAGCAATAGAGAATCGTAGCAATTTTGTTTTTATTCTGCTGCCTTTGAGAAGACAGTCTATTTCCGAGATGAATAACGTTCGCCTCTGATATTTTCTAGTTTTCATATGAAAGTTATGCGATACGAGAGAGTGAGTTAGAGTTAATTGAAAACGGTGTTTTTTGTTTTGTACAGGGTTATTATTTGTTCGCGCAGGTCAAATAATGACAGTAGCCTACTTTAATTACCTTTAATAAAAAGTTAATTTAAAGGCAAACATGTGTAGCATCGCATCGATCGATGCTCCCCATCTGTCGATCGAATTGGACAGTTGACCCTTCAATGGCCACGGAAACGGAAGTGATGCGTGCTTTGCACCTGGTCCCTGTGACCAGCACATCCTCGCTCAAGCCTCATAAGTGTACTCATGGTTACAAGTATTCAACTAATAAATTATGTATAAAGCATTCGAAGGTTATGAAGATTTACATAGATATGAAAACTTTTTAACGGGAATATTAGAACTTTAATTAAACTGTAAGGATTAACAATGTGTGTTTCCTACAAAGCTTAAAACAAGAATTCTTAAAGATCAGATATTATGTCGAAAATAAAACATAGCTCATTTAAAAAAAAAGTTTCTTTAAAAATTCCGTTTGACAATTTACTCTTGTGTCGACAATAAACTGAAGTATTATACTTACCGATTTCAGATAAGTAGTCTTTAAACTTTCTTTATTTACTTTTTGTCTCTTCGAAATTTATTTAACCTTATTGTCTTAAGATTTATAGTAAGTATACATAATCTTTCAAAGTAGCTGTCTGTATAATTTAAATAATTCCTATAAAAAAACATAAACCTTTCAATAGTTCAATACAGTAGTCATTTACCTACAAAACTTACCGCGATTCGACCCGTTTTAAACCAAAGGTATGTGTGATTATCGCGAATCATTAAAAGTTACTAAAAACTACGACGTTTGTTAACCCCACTGACAAATATACCGTATCTTAAGTGGAAACCTTTAATTCGCTCATAAATTAGCTTTTGACTAGTTAATAAGAACTTTACTGTAAATAGCTGGTTAGTTTCATGAATAAGAAAATTAAAAATTAAAATTAAAATAATTCTCAACAACAAAACACAATCGCGAAAATAGAATACTAATCAAAACTAGCAGCCAGCACACCTCATTGACCCCGCGCACCAACCTCTTTGGTCGCGCGCCTCTACAATCATCATGCGTTAACAAACCGGTCTCATTTGCAAAAGTAACGTAAAGGAAATTAGTTGTTTCGTGTAAGGAGCCGTAACGGCCCGCTGATCGACTTCGGGGGCGTAGTGCCGCCCATTGTTTAGTGTTATGGCCTCTGCTCATGCCCGATACAGATAAGGGTACAGATAGGCGACCTTGTGGAAGGTTTAAAGCTTCGGGAGCATTTTTGCGTTTTCGCTTATTCGCGTTTTTGCGTCATATTTTTAACATAGACTACCAACACATGGATGTTTTCGCAATTTCGCTTGTTGCGTGTTAAAGCGCACACGGACGCGTGTTTGCGTCAGACTCGCGTTTTTGCGATAAACTCCCAACACAGGGACGTTTTTCCTTTTTCGCAATTTCTCTTGTTAGCGTGTTAGCGTCAGGCGCTCACACAAACGCATTTTTGCATCAGACTTGCGTTTTTGCGTTAAGCTCCGCACACAGGCCCGTATGAGCAACTTTGCGTTTTTGTTCTTGAGTGCCACATAGGCACGATCATCTCGCGTTTTTTTTTTTATTTTACGTTTTTGGGTCTTGCTACAGGTGCGTTATAGCGATTTTATGTTTTCGTCACTCAGGAGCGTCTAACGCAGAAACGCCTATTCAGTGGGAGCCTTTATGGCCTCTGCCCGAGCCCAAGCCCGCTACAGATAAGGTACCTACAGATAGGTGACCCGGTGTAAGCTTTATAAAGTCGCTCGTCGTCGGAAATGCGCCGCCGCTACATGCAATCTCCTTTCAAAATCGGCTTGTTGCGCGCCTCTTTATGTCCTCGGGACCGCGTGTGAAGTGGCGCATTCTAGATGAGCCTCTCGCGGGCTGAGGGCTTACCGCGAACCGACTAATGGATCGTCACGTTATATAAATAAAAAGTATCGATGTAAATTATTTAATTTACCTACTTGCTGAATAAAACTAATAAAAAAATACCCTGTAGAACTTTTAGGCTTTTAGTGACAAAACACACTAACTTATGTTGCGCAACTCATTCTACGTCCGGTCACGTGTATACATCGTGCTGCATACAAATGCTTCTGCGCAGCCACATCTTGCGCATTACGTGGTACAAAACGCACTTAGTTTGTTTTGGTAAATAGCTGTGCCAGCTGTGCAGTTGTTTTGTCTAATTAGACACAATGTAGACCATGAAACACTTCTCATAAAATTAAAATACTACGGGGTAAAGGGGAAAGGCTTAAAACTAATGAGATCATACTTGGAAGGGAGGGTTCAAAAAGCTGACATAAATCGTACACAGTCTGCAGGTTCGCAGGTGAAGATAGGAGTTCCGCAAGGATCCATCTTAGGACCGTTTCTATTCCTTATTTACATTAATGATCTGCCACATATGGTGGAGAACATGTCTGAGATTACTACTACTTACTGTCTACTATTTGCTGATGACACATCACTTATTTTTAAAATAAGGAGACAAGAAGATGACCTAAGTTATGCAAATACTGCTCTCTCACGTGAATTAGATTGGTTCACAGCCAATAATTTACTGTTAAATTCTAAAAAAACAATATGTATAAAGTTTACCCTACCGAAAACAATATTATACTAGGAAAAGATAAATTAGAGCTGGTAGAAGAAACTGTATTTTTAGGCATCACTATTGATGCAAAGCTTCAATATGAGATAATTTTACAATATGGATATTGTAAAATTATCTCATAGGCTCAGTTCTGCAGCTTATGCTGTAAAAAGAATCAGGGAATTGACTGACGTCGCAACTGCTAGGCTTGTCTACTTAAGTTACTTCCATAGTATTATGTCATATGGCTTACTACTATGGGGTCGGGCAGCAGATATTGAGAGCATCTTCATCTTGCAGAAGAGAGCCATCCGATTTATTTATAGACTAGGTAGTAGAGTGTTGTTAAGAGAACTTTTCAAAGAAATTGACATCCTGACAGTTGCAAGTCAATACATCTACGTCAACATTGTTTATGCTAAGAAACATATAGCAGAGTTCGATACATTAGGTAGCCATCATAATATAAATACTAGGAATAAGCACAAGCCTACAATTCCAACTTTTAGGCTTAAGAAGGCTAGAAGCTCATTTCTCGGCAAATGTATACATACGCTTCTATAATAAGATCCCAACAGATATCCTAAGTTTACCAGAGGCCCGATTAAAAAAATGTGTAAGGCACACGCTGTGCCAAAAGGCCTATTACAGAATAGATGATTATCTAAATGACAAAGAAGTCTGGCACTAAACCAGTTCAGCGCACGATCACCACACTTACCAATGTGTTATTTTTAAGTACCTACCTGCATTACAAAATGTATTATTTTTTTAAGCACGAGATCCTTGGAGTTTCTTTACCATGCTTCTTCTCCAAGAACGATCAGAGCTAGTGAAGCTGGAGAAAAAAAGTAGCTAGATACTTAGTATTAGATAGTAATAAGTATCTGATTTATATAATTCTTTTACTTTAGATAATATTTTGACGTTCAATGTAAATAATTTATTTATGACATATTGAATAAAAACATTTGAATCTTGAATCTTGAATCAATGACGTTTAAGAAAAAAGCCTTATGTTCTTATGTTGGAAATGATGTTTTTTTTACTGACTATCATGATTAGATCTCGAGGCTCAAATTAGCATTTTCTTATGGCAGGTATTCTCTTTAAAAACTTATAATCAAATATATTAACAAATATACGGGTCAAGTTAAATAAAACCGTAAAAAAAATATTCACGCATTCACGCTACGCACGCCGCGTAGCACGCTACGACCGTCACGCTACGCACGCGTCGTAGCACGTCTACGAAGTCTGCATTTTTCTTTCTGGCGATTAATACGATAAGTTAGGCAAGTTCGTGCTAGGCCCTCTGTGTAGTGTCGGAGTCAAGTGGCCGTACCTCGTTGGACGCTGTGTGCAAGAACTAAGCTCCGGGGACTGGTGGCCGGTGATAGAGTTGACGAAACTATTGGGGATTCAAGCCGTGAGACCGCCTAAAACTGAAATAGTGGGCTTTCGGTATAAATCCTACTGAAACACTGAAGGCTAGGCTATAAAGGTTCGAAATCACTCAAGGTGTATCGTCACTGAGCGTAAGCTTATCCTCGTTCCATACGGGAATGTTTTTCGTATTTTTTTTGGTCCTTAAATAAATCATAGTTTTATTTAGCCCTTTACAACTATGTTTTGTTGATTTATATAGCATCGAATTATACATCTACTTACTCTAGTAAAGTGAAGTGGCCAGTAAGTTGATGTAGTGCCTGGGATATGTATAGCTTGCCCAGCACCTATTCCACTTTACGTATTGACTTGTTTTTATTATGGACTAAAGATGAGATGATAGTTTATTTTTTAAGAATTTATGATCAATTTAGGTTGATTATAGAATATAATAAAAAGGATAAAGGTAAAGAGAAGAAAACTGTTATTAGAAGTTTGTCTGAACGGAAAGTGACTGTAGTTTTTTTACCATCGTAAGTAACATTATGTGGACTGGTGGTACCATATTTGTGTAGGACATAAATGTATCTTGTATGGACATAAATGTACCGCAAAGCAGAGAGGGGTCTAAGATAGTCGGACAGATCACGCGCGAGCCCGCCGTGTCTGTATGCAAACCCTCGCCCATGCCGTCCGCGTACGCGACGAACAACTTCGTAAATCGACTTTCAATAGAACTTCTCTTACCTACGGCAACTTTCCATTTTTCTTGCGAATACACAACGAGACAACTAAAATATGTATGCGCGGTCTACTGCACAGCATTCCCATTGTAAACTTTGAGGATTCTATTAAAAGTAAAATATCTACCCTCTGTACCCACATCAAACTTTTCTAGACTCACGACACCTTTTTGTGCTAAATCTCCATCATTTCGTTATAATAAAATACAATGACAACATGCAGAATAATCGATTATTCGAAGGATATGTAAATACGGCGAAACTTTTTCCATTATCTCTTGCAACTTGCACAAGATACAGACAACAGCATTTGCAAACCAAAGTGCATTGAACCCTGTTAAAGGTTACGAAATATAACCATGCTCGTTCATATATTACCGTTGCTGTGATTTGCATAAAGCAGTAGTAATTCCGTTTGACATTTACTAAGCCTACTAAACAAATTGGTGAAATTACCTACTGGCATATTGATTGGATGGAAATTACCGTGAGTCACTGAACGAGCTTAGACTATTTATTTAGTTGGACTCGAGCCGTGGGTAATATCTATCAGCCACTGCAATGATCTCTGCCAAAATAGGCAGTGGGCGAGCCGTTCGATTCGATCGCTCGATAGTCACACATTCAACTCCCCGGTGGAGCATGTAAGTGGTCCATTCAGTGTGGAGACTATTATTAACACATCCCACCGATTCATCTCTGGAGGACCGGCCGGCATTGTCCCCGGCCAAGGCCGAGTTAATCCTCTGCGTGGCAAAGATCGCCGGCCGACTGCCAGCTTTGTGAGACGTAATAGGGGTCCTACAGTTTAATGCCGCGTGTAATTTTTGGTTTGCGATTGTAATTATCTATTGAATCGCGCTGCTTCGAGGGAAGAGTTCAATTATGCCGCGACGCTTCGCCGGGCTGATTGATTGGATTCGGGTGAGCCCGTCCGCTTGATAGACAACCACACCTACTCTACCTCTACACATAGATGTACTCAATGTACGTAAAACGTTTAGGTTGCAAAGGTAAACTCGAATACTTGGTGTAATTCGTGTTGCTCGATAGACGAATGAAATTGCAACTTGATACATAATTCAACTGAAGTAAAGTAAAGAAAACTAGTTTTCCATTTTAGATTCTGAATAGAGCCTAGAAAAACTGCATAAATATAAAATTGCGTATCAAATAGCACTTTTGCGAATTGTGACGAGATCACGTAGGACACAATACACACGAAATTAAAGTTGCACGTGACGAGCCGACAATCGATAGGGAACGGAACACGCGCCCGAGAGCCCACTCGGGTCCCCGAGGAGCTGCAGGACACAGGCCACAGCTCGCCGAAGCAATTTAACCAATTTAATGTCATTCGCATCCATTGAATTCCTCCTGCGTTCTCAATTTTAAAATAGACGTTCTATGCAGCGGCCGCCCTAGCAAAATATCTGTCACCAACTCGACGGCGACACGACTTATGCGCGACTTACTCGTACGCCTTTCATCACGACGTCGTCAAAGAGTCTCAGCTTTTCTTAGAAATGATTTAAATTGCCGTTAAAATAGTCATAACTGGCGGGTCGACGACGTACTTGTATCGATATTAAGCGTCTCTAAAAATGGAATTTATGGTTTTTATGTGCATGAGGTATTTTCGTTCTCACTTTATGTGGCTTCGTAAATAACTTAAGATAAGACCGCCATTTGTACTGTTATTTTTAAATGTTTATTTGTAAAATGTTTTCGTTTGTGAAATAAAGAGTTACTTACTTACTTACTTACTTACTTAATTTTCCCTGACGTTATGGTCGTTCTGATAGGTACGTGTGACATTAAAAGTGATAGTGATTAATCACATGCAAATACTAGCCCTATCCATAACGTATGACAAAACCTAACTCAACAAACTCCGGTCTCAATAATGAAAACCATCATTGCGTAACTCTTATTGAAATAGATTCGAACCAGATATCAATGCGTGAGTTTGGTTCTGTTATACTGCCCTAAGTGTCAGGTTGTCATGGCGGTCGGTGGTGGTCCACTGAACATAAATTTTATTTTATCTCACACGTCATATTGTGTGTATGCGTGCGTCTCCATAAAACATTATGACTCTTTAACTCCAGTAATAAATACGAAGCTAGCTCCCGAGGTGATTATTTCAATGTTTGTTTTATAGTTAGAGCCACACACAAATAATGGGATAGGTTTTCCGAGCACTCGAGTTAGGGGAACTTGCACTATGGACACTGTTACTTTGGTATGATATTATAAAAGGAGCTATTTTGCTTCCCAGGACACGCGATTTGTCGTTTAGGTTGCAAAGATCCATGATAATAGTTTAGGATTCTGAAAGACAGCAAACCTAACTCTAGTGATTGAGGGAGGGGAGATTGTGAAGGGTCAAAAAAATATTCGTATTTCAGACCCCGACTGAAACGCTGTCTAAAGTTGTAAAGAAAAAGTTCAATAAAAAAAAAACCTCTTAACTCGACGGAGTGCAGTGGAAGTCAGCCTTAGTGTTAGCGTTTCTATTTCAAAAGCAAGCTAAAAATAATTCAAACTGAGAACGGAACTGCTATATTCACAAGATATAACGGGTATAAATTCAAATGCACTTTTACGCCATCGCTCCTAAAAAGTCATTTGAACCCAAACCCATGAATAGATAAAATTTATTTCTTACGGCCTAAAAGGAATAACAAACATTCCTGACAAAAAACAGAGACAGTGTTTTTTCCTAAAACACATCAATTAGCGCACATGCGTAAACCACAGGCATCAGAGCGACTCGACACCACCACGCGCAGCGAGCGAACGCGGGGGTTGCAGCCGCCATCTTGAATCTGGGGTCAAATTAAATTGACATGTGGTAGGAGCAGACATATTGTGTTCACGGCGTTTGCATTGTGTTGTCGCCCCTAATTATACAGGTCCAGCGCCGTGAGCTGGTACGAGCAGATTACGCACAGGGTAATTAACGTAATGTGCGTTGCGGATTTAAATTGCTCTGCCTTTCAAGTTATTCGACACTATAAATCACGCCCGCCCCGCTTCTGTCGCTGAATTGTATAATTTGTGCGTGTTCGTATGTAAACGAATGAGTAATTAGGTTTTGGGCTCTCTCGCTGAAACCCGAAGAACGCTCCAAGTGGCTCTATACCTGTGACCCGCCCTAACTACTGTAAAACTGACGACAGCCGATTTATCTTTGCGCTGAAAATGAAAACGAAAACCTCTTTTATGGAGCGGTTAAGAAAATCGAGTTAAAATAGCCCAACATCTTTATTATGCAAAGGATAATGATACTAATCGTATTACTGCTCTACGACGGTGCTTTGTGCTTGAGAACACCTTTATAATGCAAAATTATAGTCACGGAAAATGTGGTTTAGTGTAAAATGCGATTCAACTCCATGACGTTGGCGGTCTGAATTATAAAAGGTCTCGTTGAAGAAGCGATGTAATATCGGTGCGCGGAGGGAATCGCGTCGAAGCGTTGTCGTTAAATTATCGTATCTCATCTTGCGCGAGAGTCCTCTAGAGCCACCAGACGCGGCGTCAGCGGACGATTTAGCATATCTCGGGCCGGCCCGCTGCCTCGCCAAACCCGCGGCAAGCACACTCACATAACGCAGACTTAGCCCGAGGCGACCGTGTTAAAGCCATTATCGAACCCTAATACTATTTTAAAAAATGGCCATCCTAAAAGTGAACGCGTTCGCTGGGAGAGGAAAGCTGCTCGCGAACAGACGCTAATAGGATTGGATGAAGATGGCGAAGTAATAAAGCGTGTTCAGTAATGTATTTATAGAAGGTGCAGGATCCGATCGTCTTTAATTTGCCCGCGGAAACTACGTTTTCTTAGAAAGTACTCTATTGGAAAATAAGAGGAAATTAATACGAGGGAACATTGGACATTGTATCCCTCGTTTTGTCAATTACGTACCTACTTATGAATTTGACAACACTTAACTAAACTTTGTTAATTAGAGTAATGGGATGATAAATCGTAATAATATAATTAAGTAGTTAGTGGTCGTTACAGAGAATTTGGGAGAGCGAGGGAGCTTACACAAGTAACACAGTTAAGTGCGTGCTTGCTTGTAGCAAATTATCAATGTCACTTATTCCACGCACAATTTTCTTAAATTCTATGTTCACAACATATTTTGGTTACATACCATTTCGGCACTAGTCGTCAGTTACATGTCATCGTCATAAACAGTACCGAGCTCGAAAAAGGACTCAATCCAGTTATTACTACAATAACAAGTCCCATAAGATTGAGGGATCAGCCCGCCGGTATCATTACCTACCCCGATAGGAGAATGAACGAATGTAGATAGATAATGGACGGCGGGATCAATACAAAGTAATCGCAAGCCGATCCAATAATCCCGGCCAAAACAGCGGGGGTCGCCGATCGGCAGTGGACCGAGCCGAACATGGGGAAACAATATGGCGGCATGCAAATAGCGTGGCCATTATCGCACCTGGGCAGCGCCGGCTCAGCCCGCCGACGAGTAAACAAGATTACGAGAATTGAATGGCTAATTAGGGGAAAAGAAGCGGCCACCCGAGCACACTGAGTTATCGCGGCTCGTCTCTACCATATTTCACGACGCTTAAACTCGCCTTTATTGTTTGGCCGCCTCTTGTTTAGCTAAAGAGCTTGTTAGCTTATCTCTGACTAGGTGGACTGCATTAACGGGCAACAAGCCCGCCCGAGACTCGCTGCGGATTTGAGCCCTGAATAATGAGATCTCGGCGCGATCGATCACACGAACTTGTTACGCATCCACAGACCCAGTACCTATAGACGATAAGCCTGATGAAAACAGTGTGGCTGACGTTGCTCCAGTCTCTCTGAAAGTCAAGCTCTTGAACTAAGTCTTATTTAGATTTATAAGCTTGAGCTGCAATCGAGTCTCAACATAACGACGACTTAACTACCAGAACCGGAGAAATAAACCGAAATAGACCATTGCAAGTAACAAATTCAATCAAGCCATGCAATAAATGTGTGGACAATTTCATCGCGAGCCAATAAAACTGAATGAGTTGGTAAAGTCGACCCAGTGCGATAAGACGACGACACCCAAATTGGAGGCGCGCTAAGAACTCTATAAAACCCTAATGCATGAATCGGCGCGCATCACACAGAAAGGGCACTTAATCATTGCTCAATTAATTAGTAATTGACTTTTATAGATAATAAAGTGAATATATTTACGAGGCTTCGTTAACTTTATGTTATCTCGTCAACTAGAGCGCTGCGACCGAGTCGACGTCCGTTGAGAGGTTTCTTGTAGAGTCTCGCTTATTAACAGTCTTCAGCCTCACTTCGACGAGCATTTTTTCATAGTCCAAGTGAGACAGGTTTGATTATGGATTTATTTTAATCTGACTCGATTACATTTGACTAAAGAAGTATTTTATCATCATCAATCGATAGATCAGACGAGGCACACGACTCCAAAGTTTAATTATATGCAACTAGTTTGATATGGTTAAATATTAAACGGTCGAACCACGTTAAACGTAATTTAATTACATGCAATGCTAGTAACAGAGCCCACACAGACCTGGTTAATAGAAGATTAATGATTGTGTCTCCCGCCTTATACCGATTATTAATGTTATCTCTACTAAACAGTTATTTCCTGGCCTATGTTACAAAGTTGAAGTACCATTTTAACTTCAGCGAAGACTGGAATAAGGATCAAGTTAATGTGCCTAGAAAGTTGTCAAGGCTTTGTTTATTGGCTCGGTTCATATTTCCTATGAACTATGAAACCTTACCTGACCCACTTCAGAGTTTGATCGCAATAAATAAATTCGGAATTTAGTTCGAGTTGTTAATAGGTTGGAAAGTAATCAGTGTGAGAATATTGTACCCCTCTGTTAACATCCCCCGTGCTTCGTTAATTTGTGTAACGCTTCTAGTGACCCGCGGTGCCGTGCCGGCGAGAAGCCAAACACTTTGTCTCGAAGAGCCAGAAAGTTCCATAATTTCTTTGCCGAGATAACAGGCGAAAGTTCACGCAGGAGCCGAGATTTATGACGTCACCGTCGCTCCTTTCACTAAATAATAAAAGCGTCCGCTGTAAAACGCGGCGGGGGCATAAAAGTTTTACGTCGATGCAGCCCGCTGTACATAAATGCAACGTGTAAGGCTTAGATCTTAGAGTGTTATTGTGCGAGCTTTGTAAACCCATCACTGATCGGAGATAAAGTAATGCTTTGTTCAATGTTAAATCTACAGGGTGCACGATAGCGGAACTTTAAGTAGGCTGTCTACTGATCAATACAAACAACTTGTACTAGGTGGCGACAATAATAGAGCGAAAAAAATATAGGTCGACTCAGTACTGAGCCAAATGTATGAAACAGCAGATTTTTTTTTCGCTCCATTTATTTCGCCACCTAGTACAAGTTGTTTGTAGTGATCAGTAGACAGTCTACTTAAAGTTCCGCTATCGACTTAGAGTGCACCCTGTAGACTCTTTGATTGCATTTATTTTTCATCGTCTGGATGTGTTCAAGAAAGTCTCGATATCGAAATTGTCTTGTCTTGTCTCGCTTACCGAATCACTACATAACTGTAGGTATTATTATAACTGCTCACATCAACTTTATCGCATTATTCTCGCCACTCGGCACTTCTAGCAATAAAGAAGTAGGTTCCCGGCCACAATTATTATGCCATTGTGTTCACAAAGGTTTACTTTTATTATACAGGGTGTTACATTAAGGTCCTGCAATATACAGTATGTCCACGGACTGCACCGCGCCACTTAATTCTGTGGTAAAGCATCATTAGTGGAACACGAATAGCATAAAATAATTAAAAAAAAAAAAAAAAAAACTCAGTATTCAAAATAAACATTAGCAAATTTAATTCATAATGCATCAAAAGCGGCAACCAGTGCACCGAATTATCGAAATTAGATCGCGTAGATGAAAGTGGTTGCCGCTTTTGGCGTCAGCGATACACAGGTTGATGCATTATGAATTAAATTTGCAATGTTTATTTTGAATACTGAGTTTTTTTTTTTTTTTTTTTTTTATTATTTTATGCTATACGTGTTCCACTAATGATGCTTTACCACAGAATTAAGTGGCGCGGTGCAGTCCGTGGACATACTGTATAATAGGGAACCAAGTGCAAAATCTGGAAAAAAAAACAGTTGTGCCATACTAAAATTCGATACCTACTGTACTAAATGTATGGACTGTCACGACTGTCACGATACAATATTGACGTTGCAGCAATTAGCGAGACTCACCTAGCAGATAGAGGAGAGCTTTGCGAGGATATGGGTGGATACACTTACTTCTGGGTCGGCAAGCCTTCTTCGGAAAGAGCAGCTAGTGGTGTTGGTTTTGCTATTAGAAACCACTTAGCAAAATCTTTAGTGGAGCCTCCGAAAGGATTAAATGATCGGCTTATGACACTGCGCTTACACACGGCTCCTGGAAAATATCTTCACCTAATAAGTGTGTATGCACCTACACTTCAAGCATCTGACGAGAACAAAGCAAAGTTCTATGAAGATCTTCGTGAAACCTTGCAGAAAATCCCACCTCACGACAAATTGGTTCTGCTCGGCGATTTCAACGCACGCGTCGGCACCGAATATAATGCTTGGACGGATGTACTGGGACGACATGGTGTTGGTAAATGCAACGCAAATGGCGCCGACCTTCTAACTCTTTGTGCGGAATTTGATCTCAGTATAACCAACACATTTTTTCGGCTGCCCGAGAAGTATAGGACCTCATGGATGCATCCCCGCTCCAAGCACTGGCATCTGCTTGACTACATTATAGTACGCAGACGCGACCTCAAGGACGTACTCATCACCAGAGCTATGCGAGGGGCGGAGGGTTGGACCGACCATCGTCTTATTAGATCCAAAATGAGGTTAACATACAAGCCACCACGTCGAACGGAACACAAAATCCCTTCGAGACTAGCTGCTGCAAAACTTATCTACGATAAAACGTTACAGCAAACGCTTGATAATGAATTTGGCAAATCTGTAGATAGCGCTGCCTTAGACTCTTCGGGCAATGAAGACTGGAGCACGTACGCCAAAGCTCTACATGCTTGTTCTCAACGTGTTATTGGCAAACCGCAAAAGAGGAATCACGACTGGTTTGATGACTCGGATGCGGAATTGCGGAAACTTGTTGAAGAGCATAGACAAGCTTTAACCAACAAGACAGTCGCCATTCAGCAGCGGAGACAAATTCAGCGAGATCTCAAGTGCAAAGTACGGGCCTTAAAGAATCTTTGGTGGCAGCAAAAAGCGGAAGAACTTCAGAAATTTGCAGACTCCAACCAAACTGGTAAATTTTTTGAGGGTTTGAAAACTGTCTTTGGCCCCCGACGTAAACAGACAGCTCCAGTTCTCTCGCGCGATAAGACCAAACGCCTTACAGATCCTCAAGAAGTTCTTTCGCGATGGGCAGAACACTTCGAAGAAGTACTCAACCCCAATAGCCACGGCGCAGATCTTGCCTACTTGGAGTCACTCGATGATTCGCCCACAACAAGTAATCTTGAAGAGCCTCCTACTTTTGACGAGTTCATGCAAGCGATTAAAAGACTTAAAAACAGTAAGACTCCCGGTTCAGACAGCCTGCTAGCTGAAATATATAAATACGGAGGACCAAATATACATAACAGGCTGTTTGAATTGGTCCTGAAGATATGGGACTTAGAAATTGTACCACAAGACTGGAAAGATGCTTCTATATGCAAACTATACAAAGGAAAGGGAGATATGTCGGATTGTGGCGCATATAGAGGCATATCTCTGCTCAGCGTAGCCGGCAAAATCCTTTCGCATATTGTGAACAGGAAGCTGAATAAACTAGCAGAGACAATTCTTCCAGAAACGCAGTACGGTTTTCGTCCTAATAGAGGTACGGTTGATGGTATTTTTGTGGTTAAACAACTCCAAGAAAAAAGCTTGGAACAACACCGTGACCTCTACATGTGCTTCGTAGATCTAGAGAAAGCCTTCGACCGAGTTCCAAGAGCCGCTCTCTGGATTATCTTAAAGAAGATTGGCTGTCCGGAGAAGTTTGTGAAGATAGTGCGCGAATTTCATGATGGCATGATGGCCACTGTGCAGCACGAGAACGACTTCACGGATAAATTCCCAGTTACGAGCGGCGTTAAACAGGGTTGTATTATGGCTCCTACTTTATTTGCCGTCTATTTCGCTGCTGTCATGAAGGAGGCTTTAAAGAATTGTAACGATCCAATTATGCTCAGTGTCAGATCCGATAAAGGCGTCTTCGATCTATCACGCTTCAAGGCAAAAAATAAAGTCGAGCAACTGTCCATTTTGGAGGTCCTTTATGCCGATGACGTTTGCCTCATGGCTGATAATATGGAACATCTGCAGCAATATTTGGACAATCTGGATGAGTCTTGTCGCAAATTTGGCTTAGTGATAAGTGCCTCTAAAACTCAGGTCCTAAAACAACCCGCTAGAGGTAGACCTGCCAGCAATGCTGCACTTACACTCAACGGCAAACAGCTAGAAGATGTACAATCCTTTCGGTACCTCGGGAGCTTGGTAAGCAGCGACAACCGTCTAGAGGTCGAAATCTCCACACGCATAGCTAGAGCTGCCGCAGCTTTTGGCAAGCTACAGGAAAGAGTCTGGAAGGAACATGATCTGAAACTTCAGACAAAGCTGGTGGTATATAAGGCAATTATTCTACCCCTCTTGATTTATGCATCAGAGACGTGGTGCCTGTATAGAGCCGATATACGGCGCCTTGACACCTTCCACATGAAGTGCCTTCGAGCTATTCTACGTGTGGGCTGGGAAGATCGTGTTCCTAACACCGAAATCTTGCGTCGAACTAAAATGACCGGCATGGAGTGTCTTCTGATGAAGAGTCAGCTGAGGTGGTGCGGCCACGTGGTGCGGATGGACTCTTCGAGACTACCGAAAGCTGTTTTCTACTCACAACTCACTTGTGGAAAACGCAGAGTAGGTGGCCAATACCTTCGGTATAGGGATGTCCTAAAGCGCCACTTGGCCTCGACATCTATACCCGTCAATACGTGGGAGGAGCTTGCACATGAAAGACCTGAATGGCGGAAAACTATTTGCAATGGTACTAATGCGTTTGAAAAAGCGCGTCTCCAAGATCTCGACGCCAAACGCCAATTGCGCAAAGCTCGTCCCAAGCCCTCCTATACGTACACATACAATTCAAACGGCCAACTGTATTGCGCCAGTTGTGACCGAATATTTAAGAGCAAATTCGGATTTGCATCACACGTCCGAGCGCATGCTCGGGTCTGAAAAGTTATGCCAAGGTGTCGCCGTCGACGGAATCGTTGTGGAGGACATCATCATCATCAAATGTATGGAGCAGCAGATATTTTTTTCGAGATTTCGCACTTGGCGCCATAGTAAAAGTTGCTTATAGAGATGAGTTAAGCAACAGTGTCACAGGGTCTATCTGCAACACCCTGTGTTGTGGCAACTATATATTTTTGATTACAATAGTAACCCTGAAACGAACATGTTTCTTTAATCATGATAATGCATTAGTATTATTGGAACGGTATGGATTTCTTGCTTTAGCTTTGGCCTGCTGCTTTGCTCGCGTTTTCCCGACGCAACGACACATTTTCTAAGACCTAAATTCTTTCATTACTATAAAATAAAAATTTGTTTCCAAATACTTTTTGTTACACCGGCGGAAATCAATGGACTCTGTATGAGGTAGATATCAAGCCTCAGTAATCTTACTTAGGTAATTAAAGTTGCCTTTGATAAAGATTATATCTGAAATATTTTTTCCAATAATATAAACCTCAATCAAAAGTATTGGAGTGGTAAAAATATGTGCAAAGGTAATAATTTTAAACCCAAATCACATTGAGAAACAAGGGCATTGAAGTCAGACTGCTACTTGAACCTAAACGTATGCGGGGTCAACCCGAGTGGCTCCAGACTATAATAAATATTAACACCCAACGGACTTACACAATACTGTTTGACGTCTAATTTGATTGAATTTAAATATAAAATGGGGTTTATTCATTTATTACTCATTTAAATTATTATGACATTTAGATGACTTATTTGTTCAAAAGTCAAATTGAAGCAACGAAGAACTGCTCCGAAAAACTCAGGACGTACCGACATGGCAATACGCCAATGTCTTATGAAATAAAGAAACATAATGCACGAAGTGAAACACCTTATGAAATGGCTTATTTCTTCTGATTTTCGCAGATTAAAGCAACATATCGCCTTACAAAGAGCAAAGCATTTTTCGACGCTTCGAAACGTAATCTCTATTGTCAAATTTCCGAGACTATTCTATTTGCACCGCCTACGCACATTATGAACACAGACTTAAGTGTAAGTAATCTGAAATAAATCTCCGCTAATACAATTTAGCATTTGGCAAAACATATTTCTTCACGTATTTATCTTGTTTAGATAAGTAACTTTATTTGCTCTATATCAAATTACTAAGAAAATTATCTGTCTATTGAACTTTGATATACCTACTCCAAGCAGGTTGTTAGAGATGAAATAACAAAACGCTGTCAAAATTTCTTCTCTAGCTATTGAGATCGAAGTATAGTTCGGATGACAGAAAGTAAAAAAGTTTCACTAAAATGCCGAAGCGTCTGGTGACAACGGGGCGGAGTCATGCTCGGCATGCTCCAACCTCATTGATCCCAAACACATCATTCACGCAAGCTTGTTTATCGTGTCGTCGTTGCTTAGGCAATGAACTCAATGTACAACAGTGTAACGAGATCGCCTTACGCTTAGCAACTTCCCCCTAGGACAGTAGGCGCGGGCGCGAGGTGTGACATGCTTTATGAACGTTTCATAATTCAATAAGGGCACCCGAAGCCGGCTAATGGACGCGCGGCCAAATAAACGCTACGTTAAACTTCTGAACTCCGATAATCGCCGGGAGCTACACGCAACAATGCCCTCGTCTTCGGATACCACTTGGACTAAGTCCTCGAGGTTATAATTTTGACTCTATTGTGTTAGGAAACAAAAAAATATCTGTTATAAAACTGAATGATAGTCGAGACTTTGTTTTGTACATACTTATCTGTACTGTGTTAAATGATTCTAGTTCTACGAGAACACCTCCAGCCTCAGTATTCTCTAAAATATCCTTCGTAAGTAATCCCGTTTTTAAATGTCAAAAAATAATTGTTCATTTCAATAAGGGCGGTGGTGGCCTAGTGGGTAGAACAAGGGACTCGGAAGCGAGAGACCCAGGTTCGAATCCCGGTGCGGGCATGTACCTATGACTTAAATTTATTTCAAAGTTACGTATATTTGTGAATTTATAGTAGCAATACCACTCGCTGATTGTGAAGGAAAACATCGTGAGGAAACCTGAGCGTATGAGGCATATTATACCCTCAACGCAAAAATCGCCAACCCGCATTGAGCACGCGTGGTGATTAAGCTCGAACTCTCTCTCTGAGAGAGAAGGCCTTTGCCCAGCTAGTGGGACATGTACAATTGTACAGACTACATCTTACTTTTTTTTTTCAATAAGAGCTTTTTTCCAGTGTTTTGACGGTTGGTCGGTGAGTGGATTGCTTAGAGAATAGAGGCACTGGGCATGTTTTATGCAGAGTTTATTTAGGCAGTATACGATAACTCAGAAATTACGAGTATTTCATCTAAATCCCGGGTCACATAGTACACTCTACAAACATGTGATAAAGAATTGCTGCTGGTAACACTTGTTTACAAATTGTTTATTTCCTTTACCACTTCAAAGGTAGCCATTCGAACGTGCGTCGCGAGAAACAGTATGGGTTTTAACTCAAGAACAATATCTTCTTAAGTTTAAATTCCCTGGAGCATTACAAACAATGGAGTCCACATACGTGGGACGAGAAATCTAATTCTGATTACGTTTTTTCAACAAATATCCTACCATGTATCGTTCGTAGCTTGTGTGATAGAAATCTTTATCTATGAATGTCATTATAGAAAACAAATATTGAGTTTGAATATGCTTGACGTCGCGTCGTTCTTTATATGATGGTATCGATAATAATGTAGATATTATTATGAACAACTGAACATGCACTACACGGTAAGTCTTAAGTCACCCTGCCAGTGGCAGGTATTATCGAACGAAAATATTAGTCGCTGACCGTACCTTTGAGGAATCAGATCACAGTAAGAGAGGACAGTATGTATATCTTGACTCCTTATCAGTTTTCCTTCCGATCCGTATGTTACTTAGCTATGAAATTTTACCGTAGTTACGTCACTCTAAGATAGGCGCTCTAAAACAATAGGGTCGCGTATTGCGATAAGCAATTCACGCAAAACGGTACAAATTCTATTCCCTAAAACGTCGACATTCAATTATTTATGGTTTCGCGTCTATTCACGTTATAGATTATTATTAATCTGTGGGCTAGGCTGAGCGCGGTGCGGTGACAAACAACATTCGTGGGCGACGTTTATGCGATGTCATGCCCCTCAATAGAATGCTTCGATTCACGTTAGTAATATACTTTTTGTTGGATGTCTTTTTTATTTGCTTTTACGTACACGGTTGGTTTGTCGCATTGCATAGCAGGTTGTGTGCACTTTGCGCGCGGTAAATAAGTCCAAACAGGGCTTATTTACCGTGCAAGTATGTAATGTGTGTCGTTGTTGAAAACCGAAGTTGTGCGAAAAAGGCTGTTTTTTTTTGCGCACATGTGTATTTTACTTCCTCTCGACCAATGATGTTATCTACACTGCCATTGTTCTCGGACCAGCAACTATTTTCAATTTCCTCCAATAACAACAGCTTTTCAAAACAACTTCGATCCTATCAAAAATCACGTGCATTACAGACTTGAGATTGGGTACTCTACACACGGTACAGAAATCTAAACCGTACTTCATGCCGGCACTATTCGATACATTTATGTCCGTTTTAATCAACGAGACTACTGTACAACAAACGACTGTTGATTAGAGCAACTCCACCCTTTACTGAAATTTTAATAAAGGCTTAGCCAAAATTCCTAGCCCAATTAAAATTTGCATAATAAAGAAAACCAATTCAGCACACCAAAGGTAGCTGTTTATCGACGCGTAGAAATACTTTATCTTATTACATTTCAGGTTTTTATTAATTACGTACTCGCAATTCAATACTTACCCTCAGATTATAAGCAGAGCAGCATCAAGTTTTTTCATGAAATTGATGCTCTTAATAAATTTCCTTTTTATGAGGATTCAATAATGCGATAAGGCTGCCGGAAGAAGTCATCAAGGGAAAATCAATAGCTCATCTTATTTTGCATTTCCCTCCATCTTATCGTGGCATCGGCAGATGGATTGTATTAAATTACGCCATGGAGAGAACTTATCACGAAAGTTTTAGTTGAACAAACGGAGTGTGATAAGTGTTAGAGACAAGAATCAGAGCCGAGGCATAGACAATGCGTTGTCGGGTATAGAAACGCGCGGGTGCGTTGTAGGGGAGCTATTTGTATGCGTAATGGAAGATCGAATTTCGTATTTGTTCGTGGGGTCGTTAACAGCACCTTCTCGCTTGTTTATAAAGAAAACAAAACCCTTTGCCAGGCCCTCGCGGCCGCGGGTGGCTCACCGCGAAGCCTTACCAAGCATTAAAGTACGGGTAACTCCTTGAATAACAACCTAATACACCTTTGTTGTTATACTTTCTTGCGAAGAGACCGCGCCCTTATTGCTTCCCTCATAGGGCGGATTGAGTTACGACAGTTTTAACTTTTCATAACCTTTGAACTTAAGAAACCTGAAAACGGTCTAAAGATTTCCGGCTTTAAAATCGTGAGAATTCAAATTGACAATCTCTACATTATGTGTAGTTATAAACTATTAAGTAGAATTGGATAGATAAAACTTTAAAGTAACCCAGGGTTATCCATTAACTTTTTAATCAACATTGAACGATTTCCAACCGATGTTGTCTGCCTGCAACAGTAACTACTTTTTATTTCACAAGTTACACCCCTTATTAGATAGCGGGGCGATAAGGTTGCATACCGAAAACTCGATCGAGCGTGAACGAGAGTCACGCGCCACGGATTTTATATCCACACGTTCTATCGGACGAGTGGCCGCGGTTCTTGCTACGGACAGCCAAGCTTGTGCTTATAAGCTTTAAGATATTCCCAGATAACAAGCGATTACTCGCTAACAGGTGTGTTTCGCTGCCTTGTTTGGCCATAAACATAACTTTGGATAAAACCACTTGCTATCCCAAACGTAAACAAATTAGATGTGACTGATGATGAATTACCACACGCGTGTGGTTTATTTTTTTGTGTTTAATATCATGTTTACATGGTGCGGCTGTCATAACAGTATTATAATGATAGAAGAAGCGTCCCAGCCGGGCATGCACGCGGTGTCAAGATCACGTCGCAGCCGCGGGTGAAGCGTCGCCGCCGCCGCCCGCCTGCCCCGCCACCCTCGCTCTACCAACCAACCAACCCTCGCACCACGCATGCTCCAATTATAATCTGTTTAGGGATTCCAAACAGTCGATTAACATTTTCGCTATCGTACTTTCTCATTCCCAATTCACAAATAAAAGTAAGTACTACAAGTTGATGCAGGAAATGATTTATTAAAGGCAAGTCTACTTAACTTGCAGCCGGGACAAAAGTATCGAATTTCATCTCGATATGTCACGGAGTACAAAGAGAAGATCTCCGTGACTGTAAGCTCGGGCTCTCATACGTCTAGCAGATAGTCTGTCAGGGTAAGGCACGATAGCCACCCGCGGTGATAACTCGATAGCTCGACATGGGATAGGACGGCATTATCCTGTCGCGGCGAGTGCGCGCGCATCGGAGTCGCGCGGAGGGCATCAAATCGCCTCCGGAGGGCGTCCGGTCCGCGCGCGTCGCTAGAGAACTGCTGCGCTCCTCTCGACGATCAGCTCTCCTGGCCGCGAGAGGTAGAGTCGCGTCCTGCCGCGCTCGCCGGTCACTGACCGATACTCGGCGACCCCGCGGTCCACCGTGCCGTCACCGCGCGACCGATTGCCGTCGCTCGCCGCTGGCTCCGATGCCGAATGCGCCAGCAGGTAGCCCGATTCGCCCCCACTCGCGTGTTCTACGGCAATATTTTCAAATGCGCCGCAATACACGGCCGCTATGCTCTGTGTCCGACTTTAATTTGTTCTTTATTGTTTTTTAGTGTTTATTGTTTTCCTAAAACGTGCTTTTAGCGTCGTAAAGCGCCTCGGGTTGGGGAGCCCCCGGTGTTCAACTGTGAGTTATGACCGCCGCTCGGGCGCCTCTTCGTCGCCGTAAGTTTTGACTGATGGAACTTCCAATTGCACTTTTATCATCGTTATTGTTGTTCGCCCTCTGCGAGGCTCTTCTCTACCTTGGTTGTATAACATGCGTTGATTCTTCAGATAGTTTACGATCGGCAGTCCTACATCAGTTTACTGAGATCGTTGTTGTTGTCGTAGTGCCGCTGGAGGCGTGATCATAAAATATCTCAATTTATGACGTTATTAGGGCGTTTCTCTTCACAAACATGTAATAACAATCTACTCCTATGTATACTTTTTTAACCGGCACCGTTTCTGCCAAAAAACGATGTAAATTTTATAATCAAGATAAAATACATGCTTTTAGAAGTTTTCCACCGTACTAATTACTTTATAATTGCCACCGTTTATTCTTGGTCATAACGGAAGTTAAATTGTTTCTGAAATTGTCGTATGTAACTACAGTGGCTCCAAACCAATTTACTGAAGCAGTTAAGGTACTAAGTACCAAGATTCATTCATGTAATTAGACGCGTCCCAAGACTCGATAGTAAATGGTGACCCAAATTCTAAAACATGTCGAGGACATTTTAAAGTCCATTGAGTTGATTGCGAAATTAACATCGTTGTGCAATATTGTACCTTCTGGCTCAACGCCAATTCCAAGTAAAAATGTAACCAAAGGAAATGCATAAATTAACGAACCGGTATCAAGTTGGCTCGAATATTGTATCGGAATCTCGCACTTGTTTGTATCTACGCGCGCATATGCGATAACCTAACGGCAAATTGAACCCAGGACCCGGCATCAATTATGTTCGAGACGTTCTCGCAATTATGTTTTCAAACTAAATTGCTTGAAGATTCTTCGATCACCGCTAATGGACCGACTAAGCTCTCGTGACACCATGACGAGGACGAGCTCGCTGTGTTCGTTCACACGACTAACTTTTGGCTCGAAGAATTTATCATCATTTGAGCCGTGTCCACCTCGCGTCAGATTTTGTTTTGGTGTTCCATTAATGACCCCGTCACATGTGAGGTTCGCCATTGTTTGTGTGCACACACACAGGGACGGGCGAGTTGGCCTAATGTCCCCGGCTAATGCCGCTTGGTCGACAAGAGGACAATTTCCGGGCCCGCCCCTACCTTCCCGCCATTACGCACTAGAAACAATTCTCCGACCATTAAAATCGTTAATGATGGCCCAGTGCCGCCGCCGACCGATTCAATTGATTCTCTTTCCTATGAATAGTAAATTCATGGACAGGTTATTAATAAAAATGGATTCGATTTTAGAAAATACACATATTTTTAGTTGTACAATGGCGCCACAAATAAACCAATATCTTAATACTAGAAGTTTGCGACCAACCCATAATCCCACGTATTGCTACTTCTCACAATGATCCTTTTATTATCTTTCATCACTGCTCAATTCACTTTTCATCTCGCTTATTTGTCACTGGTCTTAAAAGCATCGTATGATTAATCTCCGCCGTTATAAGTTGCACTGGGATGGGTCTGGGACTCCGGGAGCGACCCGTTGCGGCAAAACCCGGCGCGCTGACAGATGCAGGGCTAATGACAAATTAACCGTTAAAAACTCGCGGAAAGGCAGCGCGACTGAAAAAAGCCCGGGTCGGTCGACGGCGGCGCTTTTATCTCTTGGGCGCGTTTTGTGACGACAGCATTTGTTTTGACTCCGAGTCCACTCGCCACGCCAAGTGGGCCATAATGGCACACCGCGGCCCCTCGCGACAGCTACGGATGTAATCATCGTCTACAACCTCGTTTGATCTTCCCAGCCTCGACGACGCGCTCCGGTATTTTGTTTACAATGCCATCAACGGCTTATCCTAATCCACGTACCGCCGAATCTTAATCTTAAATTAGCATTCATCGTTTGATTAACGATAAGTAACTACGATTTTCCACGATAATTCGATGGAATCCCATTCGCACGCGAACGCGAGCCGCTCCCACGATAATTACAGTAAATGTTGAGTAGAGCAAATCATACACTACGAAATGAGGCATAAAATGTTAGAGTTGAGGCTTGGGAACGGGTCGGGAGCGTGCGTAATTACCCGGCGAGAATGTGCCGCGAGTCCTGCGGCCGGGGCGACCGCGGCTCCGCACTCAGCCAGCCAGCCTCCTGTCTACGTCACTTAACTAGAAAATTATGTGCTCCACGTCCAACAAACTTTGTTAAAACTAAATAAACTGTCAGAATACGGTCGGGGAATTTGGAAAATCGGTCTGTTAACTCGCAAAATACTTCGCAAGTCAAATAACAGAAATTGCTCTACATGTCTCTACCGTTTCAGTTTTGACGTTTTACCGTAGTTTAATCTTTATTTTTTCTCAGCGAACTGCCTTGAGATTTCGTTGAAACAATGTTGGAAGATGGTAGGAGCGGGACCGTTGCTCGAAGCCCGAGTCGTGTCCTCGGGGCATCTATTAAGCGCGGACAGGAATCGCTTCCCACAGCCCGCGCTCTCGGCTCGTCACGGAATCAATATCGCCTTTTATCTTAGGAAACGTGCTCCACATACGCACACAGATGCACTCGTGCCTCCGCTAATCATACAGCATACACCCTCACACGTAGGGCTGCCACCTAGCGCACCAGCTAAAGTAAAAGAACAAATAAAAGGCTAGATAGCGATAATTAATCCAAATTTCTTCTCTCCTCTGCACGTGTTTGCTCACATGCTCGCTATAACTCGGAAGCTTTAATTAAAACTGAAAACGGCAGTACCGTTACATTATTTTTTCCCCTGCTCCTCGTAAATTCGGTAATGAAATGTTTTATTTCGTCTTTGCATATGATTTCCACTCCCAATTTTAATATTTATCACCCGTTTTTCTCTGTAAATTCGAGGTTCGTGAATTTTGTTCCTGAGGCAGAAAGCTTAATTAAAAGCTGGCGTGTAATTTACGTTCTCTTCAATTCAAATATTCATATTTCGGCAGCCCTCGAACAGCTGAAAATGCGAGCATGAGAAATAGAGCTTGCAGATGTCAAGTGAGAACGCAATTCACTGGAAGCGTTTTTTGTGTGATCTCCAAATCTCTTGACGCCAATTAAAATAGTTTAGGCGCTTTTTCTTCCTCGTCCCGAGTGACGGCCCCGAAATATATTTGGGCCAGAAAAAGGCGATCTCCGTTCAAACAAGTGGGCGCCTTGTTAATGTTCGAGTAAATAAACCAACGAGACGTGTTTATTAGGCTGAAACTTCTCTTTTAACTGGGCTACGGCGACGCTCAAACATAAATGGGCGCCTTTTTAATTGCCACAACTGGTTAATGAGTAAATACAACATTGTTTTCGCTATACACAGTATCTAGTTTGCGCCGTATAGGAGCGATAACCAGTTGTGAGAAGGAAGCCTCAGTTTATGTAGTGGTCACATAAATTGTAGAATGAAGCTCCGTAGGTTCGCTGCGGTATGTCGTGTTACAATCGGAGGGTACAACCGGTTGAAGTTCAAGTGCCTGAGAGCTAGCCATAGATCAAGCCGGTCAGAAATACATCAGTCAGCGTCGATGCCATGGGAAAACGTTCGCTCGTAGTGTTGCACGCTTCCTGCTTGCCATATATGCAACGACCACTATTCAACGAGCTTGCGATCATTCTTCTTCTTCTATTTGATTAAATAACAAAACATTGAAAGATTTATAGGTCTTATTTCTAGCTGAAACAACCCTTAAAACTAACTCTCGAATTCATCTAGTTTGAATGTTTTTGTCGACCCGAGGTGTATGTATTTCATAGCGACTTAATTTTATTAGCGTGATTAATGTCTCTAACTTTACAATCTCGTTCACTTCGAAGTCAACATTTTCTCCTGTGCTCTTTGCTCTACCTAAAATGGGAATCGCTATTATGAGCGATGTCTTTTGAAATGGAATTTTAGTAGATTTATCTTCTGTTTCATTTAAAGGACTTTGAGTATCGTATTTACTTATTCAAATGAACCACGCCTAAGTATGTCCTTGAAAGGAGTTCATTGAGCGTACTTTGTCGTAACGCGAGGAAAATTCACTGGGAGCCTTTTCGATAGACGTCGCCGGAGAGACACAAAACAAAGTTTTGTCACCGGGCCTTTAAATTCCCCAATGTTTGTCGAAACATACTTAAACCTGTCAGGAGGCGCTTAAATCAATTTATTATACAGGTACTCGGAGACACTTCGGCAACGGGCATGTTTACCCACATGGATGTATGTAAATCTCGCGTTCGCTGCTTCTTCAAAAAGCCGTATGGAAAACTCTAAGCCTCCTTTATATTCTTATTCTTGCGGGATAATTCAGGCCCAAAGGACAGGTTTTAACATAATTTTACCGCGAGCGGCCCTTTCACTTCGCAGTTCGTTTCAGACGAATCAGTTTTTTCCTCCGTAATTTTATCGGTCACACGGGGCGCGCCGCTACCAAATTAGTAAACATTCAATAAATCACACGCGTAATTCAATTTCGGTGCGCGTAAATAAAATTTGTGCCCTGAGTAACGAGTTTTAAAAACAAACAATTTTGGGGAACAAAAGGGTTATGGGGTGCATGCATGTCGTGTATTTGTCGTTGGTAGTGTGCTGGGGTAATTGTTTGACATGCAAAGCGCTGAGATCAACCAGCCGCCGTCATTCTGTGACGTGCCACCAAGGGGAGCGCGAGCGTTGAACCACTATGTATGCATGAACTTGCTGTGTACCATTTGCAAAGTACAGAGCGCCTGTAGATATCCACCGCTGTCTGTTGTTTAGACATTTGCATCGGGAGCGAGAGTTACCTGCTCCTTTAGCCGAGGCAGAACATTAAGCAGTCTGACAATCAGGACTCTCCACTCTTCTCGTAAATAAATAAGTCCATCGAGGATTAATTATTCAGTCGGGATAGCGGGCACCCTGGCCCGCCGCTATACCATTTTATTACAGTCGAACTCCAACCCGCCTGAATGCTTCGACCCGAAACTCTTCCTTGCGATAATCGTATCGATTATTTTCTTTCTTGTCGGATTCGTTGCTAGTTGTTGTCTTCTTATATGTTGTCTGTTTCGTTTGTGTTCTTGTGTAACAATTCAGAGCAGCTTGCAACGGACCATATGGTTAATCTTTTTTAGAATCGTAATAAAAAATATTACAAATTTTGGTTTTGCACACAAAAAAGTTTCTAAAGTATTTAACGCAACAGCGGCACCATTTGAAAGGAGACCCTCATCGCGCTCACAATAGCTTTTATTCACACTTGGCACAATAGATATTCTTTAATACACACTTTTCGTAATAAAATGAAAGATTTAACCGCATCAAATGTTGTGAACATGGGCGAAGCGGATTTGCTCTTAAGGAGAAGCTTGAAAGGTTAAACGAATTGTAGTAAAAGCTAAAGCGGAGAGCCAAAGCTCCAGCCGTGATAGGGTTACTTCTTCTGACTCCGTTGGGAAAATAAATCTTCAAAATACTTTTGCTTTTCATACCGTTTCAAAAAACTCCCATGACCTGCACTGAATCTTCCAGACGAGTAAACAAAGCCGAAACCCGCCACATAAAAAATCCCACCCAAATAAATGTAAACGCATCCTTAAGCGCGTAAGTTTTTGTGCGCTCTTCTAATAACTCAACGCGCTTTCGATGGCACCTCGCCGGCGCGGGCGAACGCAAAAAACAACAAAAGCTTTGGTACACATAGTTGGAACATGCAGAAAGTCCGCTTTGGGGAAGTTTACTTTACTCTCACTACCTGACAATCTCAGAGGCTCGGACGCTTTTACGGGCAGAGGCGTGGCGTAGGATATACATTCAATTAAGCTATCGCATCTTGAAGATAAGATTGTTACTTATCTTGACTTTTCCGAGACTCTATTGATAGTCTCGACTCTACCGAAAGTTTATATAATAAGCCTACTCGTAACTGTGTATCATTGCTGAACAATAAACTCCTGCCGTTCGTCCACCTTACCTCTTTAATTTAATGGTAACAAATTGGCGAGGCCATTCCCGATCATAAAGAAGGCTTTTTTCTCTGAATTGTTTCCATTCCCGATCATTAAGAAGGCTTTTTTCTCTGAATTGTTGCTTAGCAACCATTCCTTTTCTCGTAGAGCGGTCCTTTTGCCTCTTCCAAGTTTGTGTCGAAAGCTCCGAGAGGGTAGCGGCATGTAACGGCGGAGACGGCACTACGAACGGCGGGCGGCAGTCGGCCGCGTGGTCTAGTCGTACACTCACGCGCCCACCGCGTCTCACACTGCGCAAGCGCACCAAAACAACGCGATTTCTAACAAAAACCCCACACGTTTTCAGCCGTTATAGAAATGCTTCACAATTGAAGACCTACGAACATGTAATGGATTCCCAAGTGATATTTACGTAAAGTGTAAGAAAAAACAAAACAATGTAAAGTGCAATAGAGGAGAGACAGTGCAACAATGTCCGATGGTGAACGAGTATAGTGAGTGGACTCTTGCCAGCACGATGACGATGAAGTCACTGAAGTACAGCGAGCGGGAGGACATGATGGACGGGTTCAGCCCGGTGCCTCCGCCGCTGCCGCGCCGCCAGCCCGTCCGGAACATCTACGCGGAGCCCTTCGTGGACCCTAGGTAAGTGGGGGTGGGGCTTTGTTCACAGGTTGGCGATTAGCCCTAAGGTAGCCCAAGACTTTGCTTTTGTCAATGCTTGCCAAAGAGATATCCTTAGGAAGTATACCTACACGAAAAGGTTGACAAAAGACAAGTATGGCTGCTGTCTTAGCCCGACTGGTGGTGTAGAGAGGATCTTTGGGTAAAGTGAAAGAAAATGTACACAATGTCTGATAAGCAAAGATACAAAGGAACTGGCGTGATGGTGATGGATCTCAAACGGTATTGTATCGGTAGGTTAACATTTAAGATTGTGTAAATGTAAAACATGAGGTCAAAAGATTAAACTACCATAAATAGGTTGAATGGTAACAATACGTCTACGCAGTATTATCTTCTAACGATTTATACGTTTGACAGCAAGATGGAATGCGTATAAATGTAAAGGCTTTTGATGAAGCCGACGGCATGAATGCTCGCAGCGCAAGAAACTTTAATGATGTCGCAGACTCGGAACACAATATTAAACATCGCAACAAAACTATGTCCGACGACGACGCCACAGATGGAGTTCGGAAGAATTATAATTAGTATATTAAAGCTGCTTCAGATTCCATAAAATGGCATGATAATTTATTCCTTTCGAAGAAATAACTTTTTAGACACAAAAGATTCTAATATACTCGTAATATGAAATGGCTTTCATAACAGTTACCTGCTGAAACATATGAAGAACAAACACTTACAAATAACAGCAAATACAATAAAAAGAAGCCGAAGAAAATAAGGAAAATGTTCAATTGAATTGACTAGTTGAATCAATTCCCGGCACTTGTTTGCCTCCCCCGACCCCAAACGTACCACCCTTGTACTCGTCCGAGTAATAATAAAGGGCCTGAAGCCAGAAAACATCTATTTCATACGGTGCGAGACTACATAAACATGGGTGGAATGGAATCCCTAGCTCCCCACCAACCTCTAAAGACCGAGCTTTATTAAAGTAAAGCACAACATGAAAGTAATTTGGTGACTCTAGAGCGGAGGATCCCTTAGGATTCCAATAAGAATGTTCCGCAAAAAGAAACATGTTGCGATGATACAAGTAAACCCAAATCCCTTGCGTATTAAATAATTACGTCACAAGGAAAAAGCAATAACCAATACCATTATCTTTCTTCTTGCAATTTACCAAAAGGGAAACAATGCATTAATGAAATATGAAAGAAAAGCTCAAAGGTTTGAAATAAAAGAAACAAAATAATACTTAAATGATTTGGAGTTGAAACGAGAGTCAGTAAAATTCTTCCCGTTGACAAATGAGGCGGCTGGCACGCGAAGATCCCTGTGTTATGAGGTTTAGTATGCGAAGTGTGCTAATGGCGCTGTGTGGTCGAGATAGACGCGAGCTCAGCGGATGTGGGCTCTTATACCCTGAGCCGTAAATGATATTTTTATTCGTCCCAGGCACAAGGAGAGCAAAGCCGTTACGACCATCTGTGACACCCCAATCGTTGCTGAGCTTAATTTCGACAGATTTGAGGGTGAATCCCAACTATTAATATTGCAATATCGGGGCCAAAACGCCTAAGGACAAAATACTTAATTGTCTTTCCCAGGATATCTCCCCCAAACTGGTCAAGCAAACCAAATTAGTCTCCTGATGAATTCATAAAAACAAAATAGATATTGAAGGCAATAACGAGTGGTGTAACATTCCTGCGGTAAACATATAACCGTGTAACATAAAACAAATATAAAGATTCTGAGGTGACTATGAATTTGTCATGGTAGGGCGAGCATCGACAACCGAAACTCATATTATTTGACGCCATGCAAAGTGAGCACGTAAAGAATGTAATTTTCCTCACTACGTGTTAACAAGCCATAACGACGCTTAAGTGCACGCAACAATAGTGGGCAGATAGCATCTGTTGGCGCCCCTTCGAAGCCTGGACGAACTTTGCCGCTGTCTTATCGCAAGAAGGTCCTTCATCGCCAACACAACCGTTATAAATACACAGACAGTTTTATCTTTTACTAACTACCTATATCTCATTAACATCTTCTATCTAACTAAAGCATAGACTCAGTTCCAATGTTTTTCAACTCCACAAGCTGTTTATTCTGTTTACTTTCTAGCTCGTTAGATTTATTGTTTGCTTCAGCGTTCCTCAAAGTTTGGGCCTCAAACATATTAAAATATGAACAGACTTCAAAGACATTCCGGCAAAATGAATACTCATTTCACGAAATCTCTCGAGGAAGTCACAATTTTCTTTGAACACTTCTGTGTTTACTCGAGTTACAAAGAAAATGGACCAATTGCTACTTCAATATTAGTAGGCATCTGCTTATAAACAATAATAACAATAGCTGAAAACTAACCTGATTCGGACAATAATTTTGTTGATGTACAATTTTTAATGCTCTCGCATTAGAAATACTAACAACTACCTTTATCTTCTTTGAAAGTTAATATCATTATGTCCAAATATTTCTAAGTATTGTCCATGTAACAACCGTGACTCAGTGTTTCGGGCGCACAAATTATGAGGTTGGTCCGGCTGTAATCTCGCCGCCCAACTCTTTGTTCCAACTCGCTCCACAACTTTTCAATTCCAATCCGGATCCACTTGGACAGGTATTATTTTTGTTATTGTATAATCTAATGATCACGTCGTCATTACTTTCAATTCAACGTCATTTAAATTACTGATTTGGTTAAAATCTGTTGGAATCCAAGATATCAGACAGACTGAATGGCGTTACCATTGTAACCTTCAGGTACAGGCTCTATATTTATCAATCTTTCAATCTTGATAGACGTAAGAAAATAGCTCATCCATCTTTATTGACCTTTATACTCTCAGAATTTGAACCTATCGTTTGGCAGAAAAAATACGGTAGAAGACATTGATTGACTAACCAGTGAGTAGATATTATTTTATCACAGTAATTTTATGAAAATCTCCCTGTTAGTGTCTCTCAATTTATTGGTGGTGATCAAGATAGTAACTATAACTATCTTTAGTAGACTTACTGCCGGTTTCTGAGTTGAGAAAATCGCTCAGCAAATGGGTAAGTATCGTCCTGTCTCTGCAGATTTCTCACAAAAGAGCGTGACAGAACGATAGTTAAGCATTTGCTTAGCAAAATTCTCAATTCAGAAACCGGGCCTTTAACTCTGAGACGTTGCAAAGAAAACAAAGCAATAATCTTAAGAAATGGGTAGCATTGTTTGCTCTTCATTAAGGAGGAAACCCAAACATTATACGGGCAAATTCGTCGCATGTCTTCAAAGACACGAACATCAAACTGAGCAAAGTGGGGTGGTCGGACTGTGGCGGTAAATATTTGAGCATATGCGGAGCCGGGAAGTTCGTCCGAGCGAGAAATGATTTCCATGCGGCTCGGCAGGCAAACAACATGCACCCATCAAACTCCAAAACAAACGTCAAACTTAGTTAATAGCGCTTAGAATCGCTCGATCCGCATCGATTTCGAATACGGGCTTCGGGCATAGGGAACGGACTAAAGGCTTCACCCTTTGTTCTGTGCTACCTGCTTTATCTTCTTAGCTAAACTTGCCTCTCAAAATTAATTGTGTGAATATCAATGATTAAACTCTGTCAAAGGAAGTTTGCCTAAATTAACTTATGCGAAAGATTCGGGATTCACAGAAATCTTAATTTAGATTTCCATTTAGTTCAGTATCTTCGAATCCAAATTGTGTATTTGATGGGCTTGGTCGACTAAGCTGTCAGGATGGTATAGGTGCTGGGCAAGCCTACTCCATCTAAAACAATGTCCCAGGCACTGCAGCTCCGAGTGGTCTCTTCACCTATCTAGTGTGAGTGAAGGTGCCACTGGACGCTGTATAAATCATCTCATTACGTAGATGCAAAGGCCTTAGTTTATTTGATGTGCACTGTGCACAGTCATTAGTTTAGAAGTCATCACAGCAAGCGCTGTTGAAGACAAACATTGTGCAGCTGCAGACAGACGTATACCAAAAGCAAGGCACACGCATCAAACTGCAGTGTTTATCTGTATGTTTAGAACAAGTTGGGAACTCCTGCCAGTGTAGAATATTGGCATGAGCGCCCTCCTGTTATTACCGAGATTGCTCGGAGCGGGGCGGGCTCGGCTCCGCGATGCGCTACTTGTGCACCCGGGGCGACGAACTAGATTGAACCAGATATGAATTTACTTTAATATTGATTTGACTTGATTGCCACGGCTCCCTCCGATCACTCTAATCATAGTCGGCTTTCGAATGAAGATACTCTCGCGCTCAATTGCTTTCGAAATAGCCACTTGATGGACGTGATTTGGCCAACTGGGCAAGATGTTTCTTTGATATAAAACACATCACGTATGAGTCAGAGGAGCTGGTAACTATAAACTTTATACATGTTTAGTGGGGGGTATTTTAATGGATTATTGAAGCGTTTTACTCTGAGCTTTATTAATAGGTCGGATAATTAGAGGAAATGCCCCATCAAGCTAGCGCCGTGTGCTCAACACATGAAAGGGGCCAGTGAAGAGGCAATGCCATCGCTCACAACCAATCGAGATCTCCCCAGGAAATTCAATTAGTTTCCTTTTAGCTTTAATGTATAATGTCCACACAATTGTTTCATTAAACTGAATCTTGCTCCTTCAATCACTTTTGATTGGGTCGATCAAACGAACCAATTAGTTTGCTGCACGCGAGACGTGACATCATTCGATAGTTACATTTTTGGAGCAACGGCGATTAAGATATTTGAGAATTATGTTTCTTTATCTCTCATCAAGAAACTCAATACATTCGATTGAGTGCCTATTTCCTTTTATTGTGTGGGTGTTACACAGAAATAACACTCATGAATAGGAACGTTTGCGTTTTCCTTATTCGATTGATTACACGTCACATCAATCAGTCGCGCGGCCGCAACGAAGCTTATCAACAATGTATGATGTTGTGTGTGCGACAAAGGATAATCCAGGATCGTCCACAACGGCTGCGCGGTACAAAGTTCGACATAAATCTCTTGGGCTGACATCTATCGACATCCCGGCTCGCAGCTCGCACGCAGCACGCGGGTTCGTTATTATCTCCTGTCGACGCGGATCCTCAATGCTTATCTTCTGGAACGTCCGTAAACAAACAACTTTCGTTTGAATAATGCACTCATCTAGGCGAGCCTTTGAATACAATGGCGGGCAGTAATAGTTTCCGTTTTGAGTCGAGGTATTGTCTCCTTTCAATATTGATTGAGTCTGTCGCTTTCGTAATAGCGCCCGATGGCAGGCAAGTTAGGAAATTGTTTTCCTGCTTATTATTGGGGAAGACGATTTTGAGGACAGCATGTTCTGTATTGTGCATGTTTCACGGTCATTCTCTAAGGCTGGGTCCAGACGTGAACCATGTAATAGAAGAAGAAATTGAAAAACATTGGAAAACGTTGTGAATTAGGGAGAAGGCAAAGACGTCACTCGCGCGGAAGCGTGCGTTACGTGTCGACATAGCTTGATAATTAACATTATAATCCTTTGTCACTAGATTCTAATAATAAACGCTTTGGTATTGATAGATAAATAATTAGTTCATCGTAGGTTTTCTTGAATACCTAATTCATATTCTGTTAAAAGAAATCGTATGTTGTCACTTCTAATAATAAGTAATTTGGTAATATCAGCTAATCCATTCATCGTAGGTTTTCTTCAATAATGAATATCTAATAATAGAAAGCAATTATTTGTCATCTCTGGAGTGTGGCTGGCTCAGGGAGTCAGGGCGTACGGTGAACTGACGTGACGCTGCTGGCAAGTGACTTATCAGCGGCGAGATCGGGCGGGCTATTTCAGTATCGGATCGACTCACCGGACGCTTATCGGAATAGGGTATTTTCACCTACCTAACCCGTTTCAAAAATAAACAAACTGCGCCGTCCGAATAAAATACAAACCCCGCTTTGACACTGCCTCCTATAAATAAGCGTAATGAATGGCCGGCTGGCATTGCCGCTGTAATATGTAATGTTGACATTTCCTAGCGTGTATTTATTCCCCTGCTCGGTACTTGATAATTCAGAAGGAGGAGCCCCTTGATTCACAATTAAAAAAACGGTAATACTCGCAACCCGACGTCCATTTATAGAAAACTCGTTTCGGTTAAATATAAAAATTGTTCAAGTAACTCGGTATGGAGGAGGAACGTGAATTATTATGATGCACATAACTCATGTTTATATTTAAGTTGGTGTGTTTATGTGCATCATATCCTCGGTACCCATAAACCATTTATTTGGACTCTTTACTATCTTTATTTATGAGCGCAAGCTTGGTGCAAGTGAATATGAATAGACGAGGAAACGTCTCGTCGTGGGATACCCATTCAAATTAATATATGTCTAATGCCAGCTTATTTGGTTGATTGCATCAATTCAGTCGTGAAAGAAAACCTTGTTTACAACCTACTTGACTGTCAAGTAGAGTCGGAGCTCTGAAGCGTGTTGTGTGGACTTACACCGAGTGTCCCACATAAATATCACATACAACATAGGTACTGAACAATGAGATAGCTGAAGTATAAATAAACTAGGTATTTGTTTAGTGATACATTCGAAAATCTGCAGGTATAGCAAATATTTAATAGTAATTTCATGAATACCTTTAATAATATGGAGGAAGAAAACTAGTCAAAAGACAGAGTTCGAGATTTTCCGGTTTTTAAAGTAGTAATGGTTTTTGGTTCTTTGGTAGATCTTGACCTCAGTTATTACCCCTGTTTAGTGTGTCCTGTTATAAACGGTACACCATTACATAGTATAGCTCAGCAGCAGCGACGCAATATTTCACAACGTATTATTTGTAGAGGCACACTCGGCTCCTGTATTAGTCGAGTTGTGATTCAAGTGGCCATATTTGGTAAGAGCTGACCAAACAGCGGGACCACACAGGGTGGTTCCATTTGTCTGGGTTGCTATACAACACACTACAGATAACAGACGTCCGCGGCGCGCCACTCGCAGCACTTACGATCTAAACACTTAGCTCGCCGCCTCGTATACAAACAAAAGCTGCACCCTAACTCACGTTTTACCACGAAACGACATTTCTTTTACCCTTTAAGACTCGGTGCGACGGCTTACTTCGCGTGTCGACCGCCTTTGTTCAAGTAAAGAAGTGGGTACTTCCCATTCATGAATTTTACAGCCACGTGTAAAATTTACAGCACCTGAAAATTTGGTTACGTAAAATCTTATCTGGTTTGTTTACCTTATTGGACTGGATATACGCGATACAATCTTAATGACTGCGAAGCCTAAAGGATTTCGTTTGGTTTTGTAATATTTGAGATTCTTTAATCTGTAACCTATTTTTTATAGGATTTTTTTTCCAACTAAAACAAATTGAGCAAAACCGGTATCTCCAAAATAACCATATCAACTTAGAAGCCACTAAAATGGCACGGTATATGCATAGGCATTTCCGACTGCCGAAAGTGAGAGGATTTGGTTAAAAACATTTTAACAACATTCCACTAAAGACCGTTATTAGAACCCATTAAGTTCTCGACATATTTTTAGGGCACAAAGAGCTTTTTGAGACAAGGGGACGCACAAAAAACCACATAAAGACGAAATCTAATAACAGTTTTTGGTCTTGTCCAAGGTACACGTCACCGGGCGTGACTAACGAATGGCTCGCCCTACAGACCCTAAATACAGAGTCGTAAGTATCAATAACCCGGCGACGGCAGCAGCCCCGTATCTACAAATGCTGGAACATTACCATAACTCCTAACCAACCCATAAACGTAATTAGAGACACCAATAACACACGCAACACTCGACTCGCATTAATCCACTTTGATCCGGCAGGGTTAACGGCCAAGCACAGATCAAACATTGTTATTATAAACCAATAGGATACAGATATACATTACAAGTACCGACTACACGGCTTATAATGTAATCGTAACTTTCTTGTGACGTATGTTTATGCCACGTCGTGTGGGCGACTGGCGTCGGAGTAAGCGGACTCACATCGAGTACTTAGGTACCACATCTGTAATGGAACTCGTCTTGTCCAAAAAGTACCAAACGACCTCTTCCTACCTTATTCAGTAATTACCGTAATATCTATCTAAAATAACATCTCAACACTTGACATCTTAAACATTATAATTATAGGGAAACGGTAAACAGTTATTTCTGATTGAGGCCATTAGTTATCCTATCTTATTAAAGCCCCTGGTGTCTTGAGACAATCTCAGAGAGGACGGAAATAAGCTCGGAACTAGACCTAACTATTAAAAGGTTTATCGATGTTGAACTTTATTTATAGGAAACCCGCTATCTTAAGTTTAACGAAGTTTTCTCCTGCTAAGGAAAGTTTAATTATCATCAGCTGAATATTTTATTGCTATTAAAAACAAAGAAAAGACGTAAAATGCCAGACTTTTAAAACTGCCAGTTCTTGAAGTTTGTAACTCTACCTTCTCGTGATGACCTGTGTTAAAATTGTTGACCATAAAATTCGATAGATTATTATGGCCGAACATCGTTTATTCTCTCGCCTAATGCTGTAATCATTTTCTTTTGCTCGCGTGAGTGCCTCTAATGGACTTATTATTTTATCAACTACATACTTCGTTTAATTTATTTACGCGACGAAAAACGTTAGGAAAATATGTAATTCTAAACATACGTTGACCGGATAAAAACCCCATCACAGGCTGCTAAAGGTAAAGGCATCTCAGGCTTTTTGCCACAACCAGTTTGATTTCTCACAACAGCTAAATGTCAGCGGGTAGGTTTATCATTAGCGAACGTTACGATGATTAGACGTGTAAATATTCAATGTGTAAGTAAGTTGAACTGTTTTGCAATTCAATCGGGCGGCCGGCCGGCGCTGGGTAACGAATGACCCATTACCCTTATCATTTACCCGTGGCGGGAGTGGTCGGTCAGCCGGAACACCACCGCGGTTACACCAAGAAGGCCCCATGCTCGTAACTTAAAACAAACGACAAACATGTTCCCTTTCTACCACAGTTCCGCTCCTAGTCACTCTTAAATCACCTGACATTTCAGCTCGCGTGCCCACCCGTGGGTTCACCCTACAGAAATCTGTTTACTTTTGTAACTAAAATGAGATCGTGCTAAGATTACTAACAATAGGAAAATGCTTATTATAGTAATAGGCCCTCGGTATTCCAGGCAATGCTGAGAATTTCCTTATGAAAACCATAACCGTAAAGCATATAAAAAAGACAATTACAAAAATATTCGGCGGGTGCTTCAAATTGCGCGACTAAATTCTGAAATCGAAAACGACCGTAAATAATTGATGAAATATTACTTATGGAATTGTCCTTTAATAAATTTCACGCCCCATGGGCTGTGGGATATGGGCAAAAAATTCAAATGAGAGTAAAATTAAATGTCAAACGGGTTTTGAATCAAAATGGGGGCTTTGCAGATTTGGCGGACGCGCGGGTAATGTAGTGAGACGAACCGGCTCGTGCCCGTGTTCATAGCCTCTGCGGTTAGTCTTCCATCGAGACTCACAATAGCGATTCTTTGACCTATTTCCAAAAGCAATAGTGTCGACATTCCGTTGCCCAAATAAATCTTAACGAAGTGCAAGTGAATTCGCTGACACCCCATTCTCCCGATTTACTGTCATGTCACCCCGCACGCCATTTTGTCAACCGCGTGAATATTTAAAGCTTACAACTCCCGTTTGTAGTTGTTCTTAATTTTACGGCGTTTTTATTATAATTATACTTTCACAGTGGACATCACAATAATGAGAAATATATTGGAAAATACGACCCATAAAATCTTTCAGTCCATTTTTATCACATAGAAAGCTGTTAAACGGTGATTTGTAGAGTTAAATATGGCTTTAATTTAAATGTAATGTTCTGGCTATCACCGTTTATAATTGAGTTAGCCGCGGCTGTATATCGCTCATCACTGAACGGGCTAAAGAGCACATTTATAGCATGGTTCGTTCACACCTTCCACATTTCTTCATCGAAACAAATTAGAACTGCTTTATTTTACTTCAAAGCTACTATTACATAATAGCTGGCTGCAACCAATTTTTTCAGAAACATAAATATTATGTAGTGCAATGGAAAATATTTATAGAAGACTGCCATTGAAACGATACGAGTCTGTATTTAAAAATCGCACGCATGACGGGAAAATATTGCTTTTGGGAAATAACGCTCCGTTAGTCAAGGGAATGCATCCGGTGTCCTCATTTCATATTCATTATGAAATACATAATATACACATCCAATGTTCATCTTGCCGCCTGAATATGGAGTAATGGTAAGTATGTATAAATAAATCTAAAGTTTTCCAGCGCTGCCGGGCCGGGCCTGTCGGGCGAGCGTCCATATTTTCGAAAGTTGCTTTTGAAACGGACGGAGTTAGAGTGTACTTGTCCCTTGCTCCGCATCCTCTCTCGGAAATAGTTTGGATTTCATTAAAAGATTCCACGTGGACGAGTGCAATAAATTAGTTACTTCATACACCAGGCAATATTCTCGTTTGTGCGAGTAAGGAAACGATAAAATAAACCTTAACAGGGAAACATATCCTTTTCCAGTGATAGAGTCAGATAAAGCTCCTCCCTAAGCGAACGGAAGCCTCTCCGATAATACCCATACCCATGTCAACATGCCTAACGTCTATAAACAGCGGGCACGATCCATTATCGAGCGAAGTGGGGATGGAATGTGATAAAATTTTTCAATCAGGCAACCACCGAAAAATATTTACAGTGTAACCCGAGGCAACCGGGGCGAGGGCAGGGAGGACAATATTGTGAGGCGATATGCGGAGCCGCGCCCGGCGCCCGAGGCGGAGCCGCGGAGCCCTGAGCCGCGGGCTTTGTGCCGGCGACTGTCGAAATAATATTGAACTCTCCGTGAAATACGAGCGGCCGCGGGGGTGCCTTCCGCGAAAACGTTTTTCCGTTTCAATGAACAATAGCAAGAGATAGCGTTTAGTTTAGGACCTGCGGAAATATAGGTCGGCATTGCGTATTTCGCGATAACAACCCACCTTTACTTATTTCTTATTGCATTCTGTATTCAGCTCGCATTTCCCTTATGAAGTAACTCGCAGCGTTTTATAAGCAATCACGCGGGCGAGGTGCACTTTTAGGTAAATTCTGGTCCATTCGATTTGTATTTATTGCTGCAGTTAATTTGCGTGCATCTTGTATTACCATAATAATATCTTGAAACGACAAACTCTGTAATAAAAAGCTATGGCTGTTGCATATAGGGTCCCCGTTAGGTATGGAAATTGGAAATCAATGGCCGCCCCTCGGCAGGCCTGCTGCGTTACTCGCCAGCTAATGGAAAATTGTTTATCACTATCGGGTTTCTGCGCGTGAGCACGATTATTTATATGCGGGACCGCGCAGTCTGCGCCGGCCAGTAATTGGCCGCTTACCCGCTATCAGCTCCATTCATTGCGCGATAAACCTGCCTCGAGCACATTTGCGAACGCAGTAAGCGCGCCTGATGCCACTCGCATAAATAGCGACCCCAGCAGATATTGCTAACTTATTGCCTTACACTTTTAACGATGCATACAACTTGTAATCGAAAAGTTCCACCAACTCTTGGCTACATTTTCTCAACTTGCCAACTTGGTGGAGATAAAGTACGAAGCCGTATAATTAGTGCGAGCTTTGCTTGTAACATGCAAATGTTAGAGCTTCCGTCGTTTGATATATTTCTAGGAAAATTATGTTTGCTAAATATAAGCGGGAGGGCGCAGTGAGTTCGTTCGAGTAGGTAGAGTCACTCGCCCATTCATGAATCAAACTCGGCGTTAGGTAACCGCGGCGGCCGCTAAAACAAACAACTGGTCTGCATCGGGTTATTAATAAGAGTGCTGAGTTCAATGTATCCGCCAGCATTTAAATAGCTGTATCAACCGCCGCTGCCGCTGAGGTGAAATGCACGCATAAAATCAGGATTTACTGAGACAGATTGCCTCCAACGTTTAACAAGCCAAATTAAAGCCGGATTTGCTAAATTAATGTCATTCCACATCTACTCAAATGGAGCGGAACGATTTTACTTGTATCACGAATTACATAATTTATTGTCTAATAACACATACAGAGATAATTGATTCTCTGCCCTGGACAAGATTCCATTTATATAGAAAGGTATTCGTATTTTTTTCTTTTTATTAATTTTGTGGCTGTCGAATAAGGCAGGCTATTTGAGAGGACAGATTCCAGGCGTGGCCGAGGTAATGGAGACGTATCGTGCCACTTGTAGAGGCTTGTTTTCGTTATTTATCGAATCGATTTTAACGTTTAGCTTCGTCTTATAACTTTTCGCCCGTGTTTAAATAATGGTAAAGAATGATAATTTTATTCGTTTCCTTTGTAGAGAGTGCGCTGGCGGGGAGGAAATTGGCGTTGCAGGCGACGCCATTGTTACACATCTCCGTTTAAATTGGGGGCTTTCTTGAATTTACACCCATCCATGACTTGCAATAAGGGGGTCGCTATTGCAAGGGACCCCAAACACTAAAAATTCAAAGCTATAGCTTTACATCAATAAATTCAACGAAATTGCCTCTGAACTTCTTTTATTACATTGATAATAGAGCTTCATTTCTTCAAGCTTTTGTCCTGCTTGTTTTATTTTTAACACATTGATTTAAAAAGCAATTAGAGTAATTGCAAGCACATATGCACAACAAAAGAAGAATGCCCTATTGTGAATGTAACAGAGGTATTTGTGCAGTTAAATTATGTTGCGAGATAGGTACATGAATCATGTGAAACAATCGTCATTGACGGCGCGCCCGCCCCGTTCTCCAGACGTTTATTTTATCTCTTTGGGGCCTATTCAGCGCACCAAGCAATTAGTAAGAGACTTACTAAACATAAACTGGCGTGATACCATTATTACAAAATATTATAAAGAATCGATAACATCTCTAAAGCCTCCCCGCCCCACGGCCGCACAGAAAGGGCGTCTTTAAGACTCATCTACAAAAAGAAAATCGACTGCTCCGAGGCGTGCCACATAAATGAGGCTTCATCCTGAGCCTTATTGATGGAATTAAACGCTGGATATGCGGCAGGAAACAAGAAATGGAGCTTTAATTAGGATTCAGTGTTCAGTACATGGATGACAAGCAGACACTAACAATTTGATAGTCAAGTTCATAGAGAATATCGAATACAACCTATTTATGTTTATCATATTCCTACATCCTCCCTTAAACATAAACCCATATTCGATGAACAGTTCTTCAACTTTGGTCAGAAATAGTCTTGCAGTTGCACACACGCCACGGTCGGTTGTCTTTTAGAACTCTTTTGTCCTCCCTGAAAGACAATCGTATAGCCTGTACAAGAACATTGCTGCAAGGGCAAACAAGTATCCAAGTGTTATCATACTCAGTACAGGTGAATATACTTCTTTATATTCCAAAACTTTCTCCTGCTGCGCGCATCCTTTCACAGCTAATCGTGCCTTGTATTTCACCATGTTACCTTCTTCGTCGGTTTTCGTTTCTAAATCCCACTTGCAAGGTAAAGCACGATTACTCTTTGGTAGTTCGGTGAGTTTCCATGTAGCTTTTGTCATGAGGGATTCTTCATCCATCGCCTCTTTCCAGCATTCTGCATCTGGACGTGACAAAACTTCGCCAACCTTCAGTTGATCTGTAGTTGGACAACTTTCATGATCGACAGCGACACACATATAATTACTTGCCATATGTCTCTGATGGCTTCTCAGAGTAATGTTCCTTTCGACTGGTATGTCACTGGTGTCCCCTAGCTCACTGCTGCTAGGCTGATAGGTCTCATCACTACCTCCACAAGAGTCAAATCGCGTTGATTGTGAAGACTCAGCTGTATCACTTGATGCTTGATCATTGCTTACCTCCTCTACATGAGCTTCTGAGGTGAGCTCTACGGAAGCCTGTAATGGCTTTGGTGTGGCAGTCTCAAGTATCTGTGGTGGCTCCCTGCAACAGTCCTCCATAAATGTCACATCTCTGCTTTTGACAATCTTCGCAGTCTTTTTATCGAAAAGCCGGTACCCTTTAGTGTTCTCACAGTAGCCCATGAACGTCATTTCCTGTGATTTACGATCCCACTTACGTCGTTTTACTTTTGGACCATGAACCATGGCTTGAGAACCAAAAATCCGCATATGAGAAATATTAGGCTTCTTACCTGTCCATTTCTCTTCTGGGGTTACCTCGGAGAGTACTCGAGATGGTGACCGGTTTATTACATACGCTGCTGTCACCACAGCTTCTGCCCAAAACTTCTTCGGGAGCTTTGCATCAAACTGCATGCACTTGCCTCGTTCCACAAGCGTCCTGTTCATGCGCTCGGCCAGGCCGTTCTGCTCCGGAGTGTACGGAGTGCTGGTTTGGTGCTTGATGCCGGATCTCTCTAGAAATTGCAAGTAGTTCTTATTGCAGTACTCGGTACCATTATCTGTCCTAAAAATCTTGATTTTCCTGTCTAACTGGTTCTCAACTTCATTTTTGAACTTTTCAAAAACCTCCTTTATGTCCTGTTTGTTCTTCAGAGGATAAACAAACACTTTTCGAGAAAAGTCATCTATAAAGGTGATGAAGTATTTTGCTCCACCCATAGACAGCGTCTCCATAGGTCCACACAGATCAGAGTGTATAGTATGCAATAATTCGCTTGCCCTGGTACCATCGTGAGTGAAAGAAAGTCGCGTCTGTTTCCCCTCCAAGCATGGTATGCAAGTTGAACTTTCTTCTTTCTTATCAAGAATCATCCCCTCAACACATTTCTCGAGCCTCTTAACATCTGCTATGTTTAAATGACCCAACCTTCTATGCCACACATCAATGCTAGCCTTGTTCTCCGAGCTCACTGCAGCATAAGCAAAGTTTTCAGCGGTAATCAATCGGTACATGTTGTTAATCTGCTTTGCGCACGCTACTAGTTTGCCTTGAGAATTATGAATTAAACAGCCACTATCAGTGAATTCCACGGAGCAGCCGTTCTTAGTTAGCTGACTTACTGATAGCAGGTTCGTGCTAAGCTCAGGAATAAGTAAAACATCTCTCACCTGGATCTGATGCTCATCATTACTCACACAGGTTGTCAGGTTGACATTACCCATTGTTTGCACGGTGATGACATCGTTGTTGGCCACCTTTATCTTCTGGATCGGAGGTGCCTTTGTATCATACATCCAGTCGGAACGCTTTGACATATGCATCGATGCACCGGAGTCCACGTACCATTCATTGTCGTTCACTGAGCTATAGGCTGAAAAAATGGCTGAAAAAACGTTTTCATTAGTCTTGGCTGCCTTGGTACACTGCGTCTTGTAGTGTCCATACTCATTGCAGTTGTAGCAACGGGGGCCTTTTCCTTGGGGCTTGTGTTGATTTCTGGGGGTTTTCTCGTTTTGGTTCGGCTTGTGTTTCGTGTAAAAGGCTGAAGACTCGGAAACTTTCACCTCCTGTAGAAGTTTTGTCTTCACGAAGTCTGACGAAATCTTGATTCCAGAGCTTTCTAGTCCCATGATCATAGGTTTATAGATATCTGGCAATCCCGCGAGCATGAGCGTGCCCAACCATTCATCATCGACTTTAAAGCCTATGTTCCGTAGCTTATGAGCGGTCGTCAAAATTCGGTTGACGTATTCCTCAACGTTAGAGCAACTATCCAGCGAAGTATTGATAAGATCCTTCAGCAGACCAACTTTCCTTGACAATCCTGAATCGTCGAAGGCTTTTTGTAGATTCGTCCAGACTTCTCGCGAAGTTGACGCCTCTTCAATATGTACGAAGTTGATTGGATCTACGAGCAAAATTATTTTCGATTTTGCTTTCACATCTTTCGCTGCATCCACCTTGGTTGTGCTATCTGGATTCACACAATCCCACAACTCTTCGTGCTCTAAGTACGCTTTCACGGCGAACTTCCATGTATTGTAGTTTTCTCTGCCGGACAATTTTTCGATTTGCGAGTTCGACATCGCCATGTCACGGACCGATCGATAATTGTTACAGAGAATTTTTTTTTCAACAATCCTCGGATTAAACTTTATTCCCTGTTCTGCCCAGGCGCTGGGCCCATAACCTGATGGAATTAAACGCTGGATATGCGGCAGGAAACAAGAAATGGAGCTTTAATTAGGATTCAGTGTTCAGTACATGGATGACAAGCAGACACTAACAATTTGATAGTCAAGTTCATAGAGAATATCGAATACAACCTATTTATGTTTATCATATTCCTACACTTATGCAATAACGAGGTTAGACCCTCCGTTGATCGGGGATATCCATTTGATTCGTTTGTACCTTTGCTCGGGATCTTACAGGAATAAAAGCTTCCACGTAGAGCCCGGTGCAATGGCGAGTGAACGGCAGCTGAATTCGTTCAATTTAAATAGCAAGAAGGCACACGCCTTAGTGTTTTTTGTTGGCACGTGAATTACGCATACGCAGCATTGCTGCGACCCTCCCTAACCGGCCGGGATCCACCTGCCTGCGACAATACGGTGACCTATATTATGCGGCGCCTTGTGACAAAGCGTATTCCCGTTGGCAAATTCGCGATGTCAGGTGCAAGCGGCTGCAGACGCTATCGATTGTCCCGGGTTCCGATCATCCACACTCGGGGATAAGGCACGACAGTTACGCCAATACATGTAATATCTACCTCTAAGCCATCACGTAAACCCGGATCGATTGGCTCTATTCAGCCGGCTTATGGGAAGACTGTTTCGCGTTATTGAGTTTGTAATAACCACTTCTATGAAAACGTGGGTACTGGGGGTTTATGCAGGCATTAACACACAGCTTTTGTGCAGGTTTATTATTCGTCGGCCGTAAGGTTTTTTACAGCTCCCCGAGGCAAGTCACATTACGGAGCAGCTAAACGCACCGGACCGGCTCATCTGAGCGATCATTTTACGGCTAAAAGCATCGTGGCTTACCTCCGCAGGCCTATATTTAAGGGCGCAATGCAATAAAAGCACATCGCTGTCCGGTCCATTCCCGCACGACCGTGCAAGATAAATGGACGCGGCCGGGGCGAGGCGAAGGAGACTCGTTCTCACGGCCCGCGGTTCAGTTTCTTTTTGTTTTTATGGTTTCCGAGTTAGAGGTCGGCGAGCCAGTTCCGAGACTAGAAGTGACCGCTGCACGCGCGATAATGGCGACGTAAAAAAACAATACGACTGCACTAACAAGTCCGTCGTTCGCTACCTGCGCCGCAGGGCCAGACCTGTCTCCATGTATGGAGCTGGCTCCAAACTATTTGGGTACGACATTTTTTCCAATTGTCTGTTGACATGGTCCAGCTGCGGACGGCAAGGATCTTGTCACGACACCGCCGGCGTGTGTGAAATAGCCGCTCTCTCCGCTCGTGTTAATTAGACACGGCAAGGCGCAACAACACCTCCTCTCATTATTTACTGCTTCATTAGGAGCTCACAGCGAAGCGGCTGTCAAAATCTCGCCGAACACTCGTCCGCCTGACGCGCCGGTTAAAATATCGCTGCATTGTCCTACAATAACACTGTCGCCGGGCTCGTTAATTGTCTTAGCGTCTCTCTCTTACGCGAGATTTTCTTTATTCGAGAGCCTCTCTTTTATGTCTGTAAAATAGACCGCTCATTTCCGTTCTAAAACTGAAATACACGCGCTGCGGAATTGCGCAACGCTTCATTGTTCACCACAAAATTTCCTCTTACAAAAACTTGTCTTGGTACGTGTAATCAATTCGGTAACGTGCGGAAATGATGCACTCTACCCAAACTTCAGATAATGGCAGCCGCACGATGTTACAAACAATAAAATCGTACCTAATGATAATGGATAGAAAAAAATCAATCCAATGTACAGTTAGTAATCATAGTCGGTCGTTTTTATGGTACTAAATCACATAAATCTTCTTAACTTTCCATCTATCACATTATAAATAATCACCATCTTTGCAACTTTGGTAACAGGTTTATCTGCGCCAGCGCCTGTAGATACCTATGACCACAACTCCAGCAACAAAGCCACTCAGATATTTATTTACAAAACTCGGCAACTCTATTGGAACATACATGAATGATTATTATTTACATAAGAACTTAAAAGTAATAATGCCTAAAATAATAAAATAAAATCAGATAAATTATTGTAGCAATCAGATTTCTGAAAATGAAAAAATTACGACACAATTTTTTACGAAATTGTTAAAGATAGGTAGGTACTTCATTGGACTGCGAAACCCTAAAAGCCGTTTCGTTCGGAGCCAGTCTGCGTGCTCAGGCGATCGTGATTTCTGTACACGTTTTAATGAATTCGTCCTTCCTCCGACCGTTCCTGCGCCGCTATTCAAAAGAAATTACAGTCGAGAGCCTCCTTCGAACAAACCCTTTAGGAGTCACGCTTCGTTCTTGCTTAACTTGATCCAATTATTTGTTATCCTTTCTTTTTGTTTTCTGAAAAAAAAAATTGTTTCGCTCAATCCTTTGTGCTGGAAGGTGCGTCAGTTGGCGGGCGCTGCCAACACCACACCATATGCTGAGTGCCACGGACGATCGAGTTTTTAAATATAGTCGTGACAGTGAAGTTGGTCGGGTAATTGATTAATGGGCCCCTCGAAGCGGACGTGCTTAAACGCCTCATCGTATTATTTTTTTTGTTCAGAATCCCTGTTAATGATAGGTTTTGATTGTCCCGAAACGATCGCGAGAGTCGCCATATGGCGCGCGCTCAGATTTGCCGACAACAGTTGGCTAAGTGTACCCTAGAAGGCAGCAGGTAACGGAAACGGTTGGAGCAAGAAATGTGTTCTTTGCTTGATTAAAACCCAGTAAAAAACAACGGATCACTCCATTAGACACAGTTTCAGTGGTCTTAGTTATTTCTTCCTATGTTCTTTCCAAACTTATAATGAAATTGTAGTTAGATAACCTGAGATATTTTTACAAAGCAATTTTTATTTCATGACAATAAAATAGTACTCTTTACATTATTCTAAACAACAGAACAATGTTTGTCTGATCGAACAAGCAATGGTAGGTAGGTACTGCCCAAAAAACTAGAAATTAAAGCAAATCTCATAATCATCTGAATTTTTTTTGTTTAATGAATAATTAAAATAATACTTTTTGTATTTTCTAAAGCACTAACCCGTACATTATAAAAATCCTGTCCCGAGCGATTTTATTAACCTTAGAAAAATCTTGAAAAGAATCCTGTTTTATTGCCGTGCAACAAAAATCGCTGAACAAAAGTATCTTACTTTAGCTACAAAATTGAAAAACGTGTGAAAATTGTGCACTTCCCGCCAGGCTACTTTCCTAAGACATTATTATCTATCTGTTTTTATAGTGATTGTACTCACAACCATTTTCCTTTATCCACAGATTGGGCGGGTCAGGCATGTCGAGCGGCATGGGCGGCGGCACACTCGGCGGCGGGCACTGCCAGCTCGCCGCCAACCAGCCGCTGGTGATGCCGGTGTTCCCCCTGCGCGCCAGCCAGCCGAGCCCTGTACCGGTGTACTCCCCCTCGCGCTTCCACATAGACAAGCGCTGCCAGCACCGCTGCTCGTGGAAGTGTCTCGCCATCGCCATGATCTGCCTCTGCGTCATCCTCGCGGCGATGCTCGCCTATTTTATAGGTAAGTTTTATCAGAAACATCATCTGCCCTGATGCTCCACAATAGTGCGAAGTTTGACGCTTTCGACACGAGAGAAGAAGATCCGGATCATAATTTGGTCCGAAACGGGTCGAAACGCGGTTATTTTTATTGGTAAAATGAATTCTAAAGTTCTGACGTTTCGGCTCCCTTGTGGCAGACGTAGTCGGGCACGGATGGACTGGACTCGACCCGCGATGCGACCCGTTTTGAATACAATAATGTGTGAATACGGCGAGTCATTAAAAGTGGACTGGACTATTTTGCAGAAAATTGCATTTCACCCATTCAGTGTCGGTGAAGACGCAAGGGTTTTTTATTACCAGCATATTTTTTCTACGAGTATAAGGCAGGTCATAAGCGAAAGACATTTAATTAACCCGACTGCTCTTCTTACTAATTGCTTTTTTGTGGCCCAACAACAGCTCACGATGTAGAATGCAATCAATGACGTTTAATCCTTTTTTTTGCTGTAGTCGGGTAAAATGTTCTTACGTTCGGATTGCTTGAGACTTTTCTTTTCATTCCCTTATTTCGGATGGTATTTAACGATATCTTTTTATTTGTCCTAATTACATGTTGGATATAGATATGTTGTTTAGCGTGGGGTGCTTGATATATTAAATGTTACAATCATTCTATTGGAAACTATCTATGAGAGGCACCCCACGCTTTTTTTACTCTGAATTGTATTATTCTGTTAATAACTTAAATTTTATTATAATTTTAAACTCTTTGTAATTAAAATTTATTTTCTACTTTTTAGTTCGGTTAGCTATAAAAGCGTGTTTTTTTAATTTTTTTAAACTGTTATTTATTTTTAATTTTTTAGTTCGATTTATCATTTTTTTGTAAATTTCTGACATTTCTAGTACTCAAACCTCAGTTGGCTCCTTAGAGTCTTTTGATCCCTACATGAAAGAGAACCGATTGGCATAAAAAAAAACTTTTTGGTATTTTAGCATTTTTTTGCTGACCGTACATTTTTTTCCAAAATCTGTGAATGCAGTTCATAATATCTCAAAACTTTATGAAAGGTCTCCTAAGAACGTTTTCCTGTAACTATAACGGTTAAGGTACCTGTCCCTACTACCCCGTCTCAAAAATCCACCCTGTATAATGGCACTGTATGGGTATAATGGGAAACTGTTATCAAATTATTGCATTGTCATTGGTCCTTGATACGTATGCGTACGTTATCTGATTAATCAGACTTCTGGAAATTGGTAAAAAATATGCTCAAAGATTCCGTTACATACATTCATACATACATACATACAGGCCAAGCTTATAAAAGCGTGTTAATTAAAAAAGCTTCTTTAAAATACAAATATGGTCAAGTGATGAAAAAAGTCGCAGTCTAGGATTATACCGCTAGATTATAGAAAAAGTCAGCCTAACCAGTACTGACACCCTCCTTTTCCAAGTTAATAAGCAGGATGTGGACAGCTTATCAATATTGATCGGCATAATAAATCGATAGAAAACCCTGTCGTTTCGGAGCGCATGCTTGAAATTCAACATCGTGTATTGTCAATATATCTTTGTTAATAAAATCGCAGCGGGAGCCCAAGCCTCTCCTTTAGAACAATATTTTTATTAACTCGCCCGGAATGCCAATTAAAATATTCATAACATTATTCTTTCTCAATCTATTACCTTTTATGCCGATCCCAGACCTGAGCATCGGCTTTGTGAGCAGCCCGTGTAGGCGGATATATTTGTTGTTATTCAGAAACTAATTAATTTTAGAAACAGAAGATACCTACTTCAATAATATACCGTTGCCTATCGTTATTGATTCCAACGAAATGTTGTTTCTCTGAGATTGTATCAGTAAAAACGGTAAATCCTTTCTAAGCTGCTTATTCTTCGCAAATGATTACAAACTGATGAAAAATCTACGTCTGATCTTCCTTTAAGTCAGTCCAAGCCCGAGGCGGTCTGGTCCAATTATGGGGCGGTGCTTGTCGTGTCTAATTTAGCTACATCGCGCTACAATGACGGGCTTCTCCAGCTACTGGTGCTGAAGCTTGAGGCTAAAATTCCTGCACCCATTATTATACACTACGCCCCGAGGGATTGCAGCTCGACGTGATTTTGCAGAAAATGGCAGCACTTACTGCAAGACAATACAGATTGTCTCGAGATTATTGGTTTCAAACTAACGTATTGCTCCTTAATTGGATTCCAAAGAACTTTCTATTACAAAGAGCTTTGAGAAATTCTACGGGCAATATTGATTTAATAAATACGCAACGTTTACGACCGCATGTTTTCAACATCGCGTCATATTTCTAAAGTATTGGGAGGCGATTAATTTTAATGTACAGAAAGCATGCAAATGAGTTTATTAAACATGGATGTTGCAACGAAAACAGACATCAACCATTAATCTTTCATCACTCTTTGTTTAATCTCGCTGGCGGCATCTACGTAGAAGCCCAATAAAAAACTAAACAAACATTAGAAGAACAATATAAATGATGCGCCTAACCCGGGGCTACGCTGCGTGCCCCGGGGCCGCGGGCGCGAGTTAGCGCGGTTATAAATTACTCGCACTACTAAATCTCGTATATTATTTTGCTTGTACGAATAAGATATGAGCACACCTAGCCGTCTACGGAACCTACCCGCGTGAGCAATCATAATTTATTCAATGCAAATATCTCCCTGATTTATTGCGAAAGTAATCCTTTCTCGATTCAAAATACTAATCTCTACCTTTTATAGAGGTGTACGTGCAGCATGGTAAGCCCGAGATAGGCCATTCTCTATGCAAAACTGTCAACTTGTCGGTCGGGCTCGAGTTGGCTCTACGCCAACATGGCGATGGAGACAAAAATACAACATTTTTATTAAAAATTGCAATATCTACTTTCTGCTCGGCATGACCCTAATCTATTGCCATCTCGAGTCCCGCCTGCCATGCTCGCACAATAGACATGGCACGTCCGTCACTCGAGTTCGAGAGAGTGTCAAAACGACCATGCTAAGCATAGTGGACTGCAGGTATGTCCGACATTGAAAACGAAGTGGCACATTCTCGCCGCACCATGTTTCAGCTAAGACATTTCGCGCTAACAGCGGATAGACACGAACTTAACATAAACAATGTTCTAGATTGCGAATACACTTAACGGAGCAGTTAGTTAGCAGTGTGGTGCAGTGCGAGCGAAGCATAACGTGCGAGAACTGTCGCGTGAGTAGAGTTTTATCACGTCCTTTTTCAAACTTCTTTGTTCTAAAATTACGTTTCCACGTTGCATCACGGTGACTAAAGAATCCTTTTCAACTTTATACGTACTGTGGGGATTTTAACAGTTCAACCGTAAGTGATAATAAAAGCTCGGTAAACCGCAAGCATATGAAAGAGTGCACAGAAATAACGTTACGGCTTCAGGTCACAACATTATCGCAGAGTTATGGTGGAGCGGTGTCCTACATTTACGGGCTCGTGCATTTACCCCTGGCTTTCCCCCTGCTAATGGCAAGCAGGCACACAAAACATGGGGATCATAACCGTAGAGGAAAAAAATTGCATCGACCTGTTTACACCTACAATATTTTATCTACACAAAGATGTTTTCTAAAAGCATTATTCGTGCAAAGTGCAGACAGAGATGCGCATCTCAGCCTGGTCGCGTCCGGCTGTCTTTACAACATTATTGTGCAGACAATGTCTCAGGTTTTCCTCCAGCACTGCGCCCTAACACGCAAATCGCGTATAAAGAGAACCTTCCGTGGAAATACAATGTGCTTATGGTCTCCACGTCGTCTATGCTGAAAGCTCTTTTGCTATTCTTGCGATATTTTGTCGTGTCTTTTATCTAGAAAGGGCGTTGGGGTAATCACAGTGTTACTTTTAGAAGTTAGTAAGATATTTGATGTTTTGTGAGAAAAGCATAACACGAAAATATATTTTCAGTTACTTCCTCACAAATTGTTACAGTTAGTAGCGTAGTGCTACAGTAATTTCTAATTTAACTTCTACTATTGAACAGGGAGTTGCGCAGTCAAGGTAAATTACAAATAACTAAATAATGGGTTCCAAACACAGCTCGGAAACTTCTAAGAACTTGATCAGTTTCATCGGCTACACCTGAAACTTATGGCCAACACAGTTGAGTAGTTACACACTATGGCGCATTTATATCATCAACTATACCTACATCACTTAAAAATATTTACAAATCCTGAACTGTCAAGATACCTACCTCCGTCAGTACTTTCGAGACCTAAATGTCTGTGCGAGGCATAGTAGCCCCAGCGTATCCAATATTATCATGAATATTATGATCCAACATAAAATAGTAATAACATTCTGAAAATAAATAAGTGTCCTGTAATTAAATTTAATAAAATAATAAGTTCATGATTGTATTAGTCATCCTGTCATCAATCATTCCAGTTTGTAACATACGGGTGACTAAAATGCTCTCCATTTTTGACTAACCTTGACGTTGGTTATTCTAAGAACAAGTAAACGTGATTTTCTAAAAGTTACAACAATCGTCATTATTTTGTCAGAATATCAATAGTCCAATACCTGAGATCTGATATTTTCTGATATTATCTGATCTGATATTGGCTCTACATGAGATCTGATAGCTTTTTGACAGGTTTATGAAACAAAAATGTTGCTAAGGGTCTCGTCTTGGCAACATTTTTGACATGAAAATGTTTTTATGGGATTATTTTGTCAGAATATCAATAGGTATTGGATACACCGGGGCACGTTTCTTTATCACAGACCCGGACCCTTCGACACAGACCAGAGTATCGAACCAAAGTGTGGTCCCAAGCAAAAGATATTTTCCTAGAAACTCTCACGTCTGCCGCTTCGGGGTCACTTAGATAAATCTCGGACAGTTCAATGTTTAAACGCTTTTAAAATACGGTGTAATGAACCGGCTCCATGCTAGGTGTTTCTAGTCAAGCGTTCTTATCGTATCGGATCTCTCTTCATTTAGATTCCCATTTATTTAATAGAGACGGCAGATAAAGAGACGCATGTCGCATAAATATGCATCGGCGACGCCCGCGCTCAAAGAAGATACGTTTTTCAAATTCGATGAGCGATACCTAAGACTCTAAATTACCACATTAAGATAACAGGAAGATAACTCTGAAGCCAATCAGCTAATTTGTAGTAGATAGTTCATCGGAAATAGAGCCAGAATAAAATATTCTTTGTATATCACAAACGAGGAATTGAAAATCGTGAGTTTAATTAAATTTAATAACATTTCCACCCACTGCTTTTGCTCTAATGTTTAGGTTTAAAATACAATGAAATATTTGTCGGACCCGCCTCCTGGCGTTCCGGATGTGTATCGAATAAAAAGTGATTTCGTTGTTTAATCCGACATAAATCTCCCGTTTGCTCCTGCTAGTTTTAGAATCGTAATGAAAAAATATAGAGCATCTGTTGCACCCTTCATTACATACATACACAGCGGTGAATGGGGGCAAATAGCACCGTCAACTTTTTAATGTAATTGAATCGAGAGGACCCCAAATGTTTTATTAAAGCTCGCTGAGTTCGGCATTAACGCTTCTAAAGTGGTCCTGGCTCAAACAACTAAACGTGATCTCGAAACTAATCCGGGAAAAAATGTTTTGTCAGCCACGTAACAAATGTTATTAATTCACGACAGATGTGGCTCTACCTCATTGTACGAATTGTTCATAGTTTAATAATATAGTGCGTACAGATTATTATCAATATAAATATGTGATAGATGACGTACACATGCAACACAAAGAGGGACTGAAGCTAGCCCCGAGTTCGCACGTAATTTGCGGCTGTCCGCACTTTTTGAGAAATAGTAGAGTCTGAGGAACGTCCTCAGCCCCAGTTAGAAACAGATCATATTTACGAAAGACAAGGATGGCTATAACGGAAGATGCTAAAGAACAGAAGAAGATAGGGTCTCACACAAGCGCACACAGGCGCAGTAAGATTTATCACGTGACTAATATCAAGTCGATGCGACGGCGGCGCGTCGCGCGCTGTCCCCCGAGACTCCATCAAACGAGTTTCGCTCCCCCATCGTACGATGCAATCTATGCTGAATCGTATTACAATAAATTGTATTAACTCGAAAAATAGTAGAGATAGCAAACATTGTCCATCTGCACGCAATCGTCCCGCTCGGATCGGATGGCGGGCGGGCGCCGGCGACGACGACGCAGCGGGATGTGATGTGACTGCGAATACCCTCCATTTCCTAGTGCTCCGCCGTACCATAGAGAAAATTTATAGATTTTACGAGGGATTATCGGGTGAAAGCCGCGACATACCACATTGCCATTTTTCATTCCGTGGGCGGAAATTACGTCATTTGAGCGAGTTTATCTGCGAATGTTGACGTTGTTTATTGCGAGCAGCCACTTTATTTTGAGTTGAAGCGTATCGATTTGAAAGCAAAATTTTAATGCAACATTTGTATACAAATGAGCCTAAGTTATTGAATCCCCCTAGTAACTATATCTTTTATCGAATCGGCGTTGTCGTACCGATTTATTACAACAATGGAACGATAGGGTGCTTGCATCTTACAAATCAAATTTATTTGAAATCCGCCCTAAAGGATTTTAAAAATCAATACAAATTGATATGCATTGAGACTGCGATGAATATAAATAACTCGCTTATCTCGCGTAGTCGGCCGCCTATAACTATTATTGCTAGAGCCCTTGACTTAGCATACTTAACGGAATTGTCTGATCCTGAGTCGAAGCGGGCAAATGGCGATGGCGTTAACGCATCCAGATCCTTATCTGCGAGTAAATCTTCGGCGACTGTCGAGGGACAGCCGATAACTTAATTACCCTGACTCCGCCAGGGGTTATCCACAGGGCGAGAGGGAAAACACTGCGGGCGCCACTTTGATGCCCCGAAACGTTGATAAACATTTAATGTTCGACTTTATAATTGCATCAACATTTATATTACGGAAATTTTCAAATTGGATGTCTTGCTAGCACGCTATGTTCCCAATGCTCTTATTTACAGAGCTTAGAAATACGTTATTAAACCTTGGCCCTTGGAGGAGGGTGACATCCCTACAGCTGACTATTACCTACCATAGTTTTTTTTTTATTATATTACCGCCGGGTACCTCACTACGTGTCATTCTTGTGCTGTATATTATGTGCAACCCCATTGAATACAAAAAGTCTAGTTAATTAGCCAAAAGCCAAATTAGGGCGCGTCAATTATTTTTCCTCGGCTCATCCGTCAGCGGGCCACATGGCCGTCGGCTGGATCTATTAGGCGCATATCCTGCGCACACGACTCCCAGAACCAATAAATATCGCATCCCCGCAGCGAGCGGCACAAACCCGAGGTGCCGAGCGACGCACGTTTCTTACGGAACTAATAAATGTACCCAATAAATTCTGTTTACATTACAATGCGCGCTCTGTTTGTTTCCTCCCCCTGCAACTTTCTTGTTTACTTACATAGAATGTCAGTTACACAAGGATATTGGAATACGCTGTAAGCCCAAAAGTCTGTTATTGAAGCAGTATATTTTTTCCCTGAATTCCACAGCAGTCGTTTCAAGTTATAAGAAAGTGGGCTCGTATTGTTATGAAACCTCGTAGGCTACGCTTGACTTGTCTGCGGGATAAAAAAGCCAATCGTGTCAGGAGAGCTAAGCGCTCGTGTTCCCTCCGCCCGTGCTCTTCTTAGTTAGGACCGTGAAGAATTATCCAATTAGCTGGCGTAGCGCGGCATTTTAACTATGATCGATCCGTCCGCTGCCAACTGTCGCACAATGCGAAGACAACGGCATTCTCGGGGACAAGAAACGCTGGGTGTCGCCGCGCCCGCCACCTACGTGCCCGCTGGTCCCGGGCGGCCGCGGAACCGATCGCTTCGTCACACCGTCACGAAATGCGCCTCGGCCGTGCTCCGCTTAATTAAAACCCGACGGGACGTCCACCTCAGCCACCCTTTCATATTTATGCACCTCTTTCACATCGGCCACTCGTGTGTTTTGAGCGACGTCTCCCATTGTAACTCTAACACCGGCGTTTCGTAACGACGTAGTGCGACACTCGTGTGAACTTCAATGGGAGGCACTCGCTACCGGGCATTATCGATAAGAGCCGCAGATAAGACGCCAACTAAACGGAAAGTTAATTGGAAGTCAAGATTAAGTGATAGATTGAAGGTAGTCACTCTATGCCGGTAGAGATGATGAAATAGTTCATTCGTAATCGAGTTAAATGTTTTTTGACCATTTAATGTGTGTTATTTGTTTTACCCTTGATATATCTAATTGAATGTTTCTCGTTGTTACAGCATTATCGTCAATTAAAAGTAATATAGACAATTCAAATTGCATCCTGGTACAAGATGTGAAAGCAGTAACGCATGTACAAGGTATTAGGGACGCATTGTCAACATCTTCACCTTCTGATGGTTTGTAGACTTTACCTTATACTTTAGTTCTACTTTTTTTTGTTTGAACAACCTATAACTCTACATTTATTATTTTAGAATCAATATCAACATCATCTTTAGGCGGTTGGTCAACGACAGCGGAAGCAGCGCTAGAGTCAGCTATAATACCGCAACAAGCACAGCAAGCCGCGCCGCCGCCCTGGTCTCCAGCGCTAGAAGTCAGAGAATTCGACGAACTACACAGCGCTACGATACCAGCCTACCAGTTCTGGAGTTCAGAGTTCCGAAGCAAACAGCCCGCCTATGTTAGTCTTAATTTCACCGTTCCCTGGGGCGCTAATTTCGCCGTCTACGGCAGGCGGAATGTGGCCCCAAGCGTCACGCAGTATGATTTCGTAGAATTCATTAGGGGAGGCAGAGTCGACCACAGACTCAGAAGAAAGAGGAGCTCGCATCGACACGACACACGGGAAAATAACCACGACTGGAACACGCTACTGAGCACGATCAGCCCATTTGAGAGATGGAACCACACGATATCAAGGAGATCGACCGATATGCGCGTGAACGTCACTATCTTACAGTACCTCGATACGGGCAGATGGTTCATTTCGATATACAACGACGAGCTACAGTCACACAGGGTCGAAATGATCGTATCGGAGGCTGAAGGTGTCACAAACTCCTGTCCCGATGATTGCTCAGGCCACGGCTCGTGTTATCTTGGGAAATGTGAATGTATGGACGGGTTCGAAGGCCACGATTGCTCGAAAAGTAAGTTGACCTTTTAAAACTCAACTTGAAAGTTTTCGAGTTAGCTCTTTCTACAATAAATCCTTAATTTTCTAGGTGTATGTCCAGTGCTTTGTTCTGGTCACGGAGCGTATGCGGGCGGGGTATGCCATTGTTCTGAGGGATGGAAGGGCCCTGAATGCGATGTGCCAGCTCACGATTGTGAACCTGCTGATTGCTCTGGTAGAGGCCAATGTATCGCCGGACGGTGCCAATGCAAAGCTGGGTGGAAAGGGCCTAAGTGTGACGAAGGTAAATAATTTTTTTCATGCCCAAAACTCAAATTCTTGTTTCAAAGTTTTTAAAATACGTAAATCATTACGTTTGTGCTTTTTTTATAGCCTTTTTCTCTTATTGTAATGGAATGCCAACAACTCATTAAAACTTGTCGTTTTTCCCACAGAGGATTGTCTCGATCCGACATGTGGCGGTCACGGCTCCTGCGTGCGAGGTCGTTGCGTGTGTCGCGCTGGCTGGCGCGGCGCGGCCTGTAGCGAGCGCGATGCGAGGGTCCAACGCTGCTTGCCAGCTTGCTCCCAGCGAGGAGTCTACGATCTGGATGCTGGACGCTGTGTATGTGATCCACTCTATACAGGAGATGACTGCTCTCAAGGTAAGGATACCCACATAATATCTAAGTTTGTCTGCAAAAGTTCCATCTTTTGCTATGTACAATCTAATCTGACGATGGTTTTCCAGTGGTCTGTTCCCTGGACTGTGGACCGCATGGCGTTTGCGCCGAAGGAGTCTGCCGTTGCGACGAAGGCTGGACCGGCAGTCTGTGCGACCAGAGACCTTGCGACACGCGATGCCACGACCACGGACAATGCAAAAACGGAACTTGCGTCTGCACGCAGGGATGGAATGGGAAACATTGCACTTTGCGTAAGTAGCAAAGCCATTGTATTGGTGAAGGACTTGGGAAAACACTTTTCGACGAACAATTTAACTTATTGGGTTGGTTTTTGTTTAGCGGGTTGCCCGAACGGCTGCTCTCGCCACGGTCAGTGTCTCCTCGAAGACGGCGTGTACCGCTGCTCGTGCGGCGAAGGCTGGGCCGGCACTGACTGCTCCATCGCTCTCGAACTTTCCTGCAGCGACAATGAAGACAACGATGACGGTAAGACGACACTTCCCATGTTTCAGATGTGCTAGGATAACTCAAATGATTGTGTGATTGGCAATAGTCTCAACAAAATCGTAATGACATTTTGAAGATGGCATGACGGACTGCTCGGACTCGGAGTGCTGCAGCCGGCCCGAGTGCGTGGACCACATCATGTGCCTCGCCTCCAACGACCCCGTCGAAGTGCTCCTGCGGAAGCAACCGCCCTCAGTCACCGCGTCCTTCTACCAACGAGTCAAGTTCCTCATTGAAGAAAACTCCGTGCAAAGCTACGCCCACATGGACGAATATTCTGAGAGGTAAGCGTAGAGTCTAAGCAAACATACTCGGTACTAACAAAAATATATATCTGAAAGATGAAAAACACCAAATCACTTCATCTTGGTAAAAGATATCATTTAGGAAATTAAATTGTAAGCATTTATCATGGTAATGTAATTCGTAAATGTTAATGGTTTGCATTGATGGGAAAGTCGACGATATCTTTTATCAAATGTTGGTTTAGGACTGACCTGTCGGTTTTGCACAGTTCATGAAATTAATATATTTGCACTTAATGATTTTAGATTCGTCAAATCATCGATGTATTAAAATGCGTAAGGAAGAAACAAAATTCATTATCTATAACATTGAAGTAAATAGGATCTAGCACCTTACCATTTGTGATCCCACTCATCTTCCTGAACCTCTCCGAGGATTTGGTGTGGTTATTTTAATTTCATTGGTACACATACGTTCTGACTTACTGTTTTATTTTATCATCTGGTGGAAGTGTTTTTGATTTTCCTGTGTTTCTCGCGTGTAAAAATATATTGATTTTTTATTTGCGCTCCTAGCATGGTTATGTTTTATCATTAACCATAATTTTCATCACATTGTTGACTTATGATTTTATTATTATTTTCACACCAGATCCGATGTGTTGTGTATTGTCTAATGTTAATCCCTTGTGTGTGTCTAACCCTAACCTGTTTGTCTGACTAAACAAGAGAAAAGCGTCTGGAAAGTAGAAACAAAACAATATCGATAAAGCGCCACATTATGAGGCTTTGAGCAGTTTGGTTTGTCTTCGCGTTGAATCAGCAATTTAACGCTACTTAATAAAGTTGATCACAAACCGGTATCATGACAGACACAACTCTTTGAACGTTCAAACTGGTAGCTGATGAACATTTTGTTGCTCGTTTTGTTCGGATGAATTGATAATATCGTTCGAGCCGTGGCGGTTTAGAATAGCGGATAGGTTAGACATTATGAATGACATGGCATGTGTCTCTCATGTGCTGCGTTTTGGACTTTGAATCAACAATTTCAGTTGCAATTATAATCGAATTTTGCCTCTGGTTAGACTTTTGACTAATGAGACCAAGCAAAACTGAATAAGAAAGTAGTCAACCCACCTCGCTTTATATGCAAAGGCGCCTCAAAAGTTTGTTTGCATTAAAACACGAGCCGCTTCACTATTTTGTTTGAGTTCAGGAGTCTAGCGAGGTTATATTGCGTTCTGGCATTTGTTTTATCAGGAATCACAAGATCTAAATGTTCGACTGAGTGCCTTCATGCATTTATCATTTAGCATGTTTTTCTTAACTCCGTTCAATGTCTTAGTGCAACCTAACAGAAACAACATAAACGTTTCCAAATTCTCACTCACTGAATTGAGTGGTTTAGTTGTTCTAATGCAAACGGGCTAAGAACGGAATCAGTAAATTCAAGTGTTGTAACGCAAGGTAACCAGCAGACGCGTGCGATCGGCCGGTGAGGTAAAAAGCCGGGGTGGGGTTGCACTGAGGGTTGTAGGTATCTGTGTAGTAATCTGTCCTGTCTTTCTGTGTCCCTGTGCCGCCGTGTGTCCGCCACTCCTAGCGAGTTCTGGAATTCCTTTACACCATGGTAAGTGTCAGTCAGCCCGCCCTCGCCCCTCAGTGTTCAGTATCTGTTGACCTCTTCTCTTTGGTTGCGACTCCTTGCATTGTGTGTGGACGCCGGGCCCGCCGCGTGCCGAAGCACCGCGACACGCGAACGGCTCACTTACGCTTTTTCGTTTTACGTTAACTCCTCTGTCTGTATTCGTTTCATTCTCTATGTGTATGTAAAATCTGTATGTTTGTCTTCAGTGTTCTCGTGTGGTTGCGACAAACTTTTCGTAATATTTTCGCTTCTCGTCGTAAATCACGTCCGCACCGCCCGCGTCCGCGGCATCGCGATTTTCGTGTATGATTTGCCGCAGCCACAACAATATTTCTTTGTATATTTATTTGTCTCGTCTACTGTGCTTATCTAGTTCACATTATACTGTGGTATAGTTTGTCCTACTGTATGAACTTAGGAAAATCATTTACGCTTTCACGCAAAACGTTTCAAACACTGTTCGTTAGGCGTAGGGACTGTAAATTATACCGGATCGAGGCGCGAACTCTACGTTGTCAATTGAGCAAAGTTCCAGCGAAACACGCAAATTTGGCTTCGAATAAACTTACCCTTTTATGTGTTCCTTACCCTTTGTCTGCGTCTTTTCATCTGTTAACCAACCCCCTACCCTTCGCCCAAACTCTTTATGTGTTTAGATCCTCACCCCTGTGACTAACCAATACACAAGTTATTTGAATGTACTCCGACAAATACTTCATAACAAGGCGATGGTCTTGAAACATTGTACATTACTACCATTGCTTTCATCAGAATTGACAATTCACACTTTGAAATTGGTGCAATGAACTTGTGCAAAATAATTTAAACCACTGATTTATAAATATGTACGTGTTTTATTATATTTTCAGTCCTAATTAAGTAAATGTCTAATCACTTTGCTTTTTTTCAGGTTTTATATTGTAGTTTAGAAATGTTTTTAATATTGTGTAATTTATAAATCTGACTGTCTGAAGTGTCTACTGTTCAACTGTTTAATTAGAACTTTGTTCGCATCTTTTTATAAAATCTTAGGTGTGCTTCACTCGAGAGGGCGCTCGTTAATCAGTTAACTTTTTACAACTTTGAATCCCCGAGGATTGATCCTAGGGAATAACAGAATTTGATTTAAAACTTACCGAAAAATATTATCGTTAATACCTACGTACAACAGATGTGAAAACTTCGGTATACTGATAACTTTGGATATATTTTTAAAAGATGGAAAACTCTTCAAAACCCAAACTAAAACTTATAACAAGTAGGTATATCGATACTTTATACGACTTTTAAAAACTTTTATGTGCAGTTCTACCTACTCAGAAATGAGTGGCGATCACATAATTTCGATTGGGGATAGCAACGAAAATACCTCGAACTATATTTGTTTTATTTCAAAAAAGGGTAGAAATACTTATCGTATAATCGACAAGGGATACCTACACGTAACAGGGAATCACTGAAAACACAAAAAAAACCGACGAAAGCTTACGCGCTAGCGCTAAAAGACAATAAAGAGCCAAGTAATTTCCGTTTCAATCAATGCATCCCTCTTTTTGTGATTCAATTAGGGACGCGAACAAAAGTGCCGAAATTGGGCACATGTTTGCTTTTCCAAACAAATTCTTGCACCAATTTCAAGCGTTGATACCTACTCCATCGAACATATACAATCAAAATGTGTACTGAAAAAACAATAATGAATATACGGTTTGTGTGGCAGCTGTTATATGCATATTATGAAAAAAACCTTGTTAAATTTCCGTTTACGATATAACCAATTTCATAAAATTTCCCTGTAATGAATAAATATAAATTAACAGATAAACATGTTTTATAAAAATAAGAAATTAATATTTGTAAACCGAAATTTACCCAGGATGTTTAGCTGATCCTGATGAGAATGTGCCATGCTGAAAACTTCTTTTATTTTATCAATATTGTTTCATACTTTAATCTATTTACTTCACTTTCACAGAATCTATTATTAAAAAATAATTTAACGATACGCATCGCACGTACACTTCGTTCTTATATTGATCGAAGAAGCTGACTTGGCGAAACATTTCACGGGTAGGGGAGTAAAGTTTAATTTAATGAAATAACACTACCCATTGTTAAAGAACTTCAAACAATAATTTAATTAAACACGGCCCTTATAAGTAAACCAGTTAACTATGAGTTGTTTTCCAGTGATATCTTTAAATTTTCTCATATCCGTTATTAATTTCGGCTGAAAACATTAGATATGAACGGTCTTACTACAAAAAAGTTAATTATCTGTTGAGCACTTGTTTACCAATATTGATACCACAAAACTGAGTTTTATGATGGTTTAGTTAGACTTAGATAAGGTCTTAGACATTGTTTATATTTAAATACTCTTTTTTTTTTCGAAATTTTGCCAAACATAAAATTTTATTATTTCCATAAACATAATCATTATTAGGCCTGTCTCTCTGATAATTTATAATTGAGTTAAACCGCATGCGATCTCAGTGATCTCACTCCAAAAAATAGTTGGACGGGTATCGGGAATGCAACTTATGGTTGACCGCGCGAAACTCAACCCCTTAAGTCCCGTGAAACGTCTCGCCTCGTGTCGCCGTGCCTGCCACGCCGTGGCCCTAACTGACGTGAGGTGGTCTGTGCAGCCGTGTCTCCGTCATGCGAGGACAAGTCGTCAGCCCCCAAGGGCTGGGCATCATCGGCATCCGAGTCTCAGTGGACCGCGAAGCGCGGTTCGGCTTTACCCTCACTAGGCAGGGCGGATGGTAAGTTTAAACTTCAGTTATTATGGTGGCGGCGGCGGGTAGCGGTGGTGGTCTAGTGGTAAGAACATTGGACTCGGAAGCGAGAGACCCAGGTTCGATTCCCGGTGCTGGCATGTACCTATGACTTTGTTTCTTTTCAAAGTTATGTACATTTGTGAATTTTAAAGCAGTAAAACCACTCGCTAACGGTGAAGGAAAAACATCGTGAGGAAACCCGCGGCTTAGTTGGCTCCACACGTATTGACTCGTCTTTCATGTGAGCTAGGCTAACTAAGCTGTCAGGATGGTATAGGTGCTGGGCAAGCCTACTCCATCTAAAACAATGTCCAGGCACTGTAGCACCGAGTGGTCTCTTCACCCATCTAGTGTGAGTGAAGGTACCACTGGACGCTGTATAAATCATCTCATTACGTAGATGCAAAGGCCTTTATTTATTATGGTGGTGGTAGCCGGGTAGAACGGTGGATTCTCAAGAGAGAGATTCGATTCCCGGTGGTGGCATGCATGCATACATGACTTTAGATATTTTATCGATTTTTTGGTGAATACCACTAAAAGCATTGTAAAGAAACCGGCGTAGACTCCGCACGAATAAGGTACTCGAATTACGGATATAATAGTCTTTCATTTGGATTAGATCGACAACAGCCCATAAATCGATTCCAATAGGCTTATTATGCAAACTAGTTGTGCCCGCGACTTCGTATGCGTTTTTACACATTTGACATTTAATTTAAATTCGACTGTGGAGGAAAACTCAAAAGGAAGGTTTTTTTTAACCCCCGACCAACAAAGAGGGGTGTCATAAGTTTGATAGCTTTGTGTGTGTGTCTGTTTATGTGTTTATGAGGGCGTGCCTGTCTGTGTGTCTGTCTGTGTGTGTGTGCCCTAATCTAAACAATACATTTATGATAAAATATGTTTTGTTTAGATTAGGTATCGCCCGTGTAAGATACCAGGAAGCTTAGCATAAGAATTGCCTGGGAAGTATGGGGGTTTATATGTATCTCCCTCGACGTAGAGTGGGATAGATAAAGTTATAAGCCCATAGATAAGGACTTACCCATTCTCATGCTAAGCCAGCAAGCAAAGCATAAGATTGGGTTAGAGCGTATCTACCGCAAATAACTCTGTCTATCCCGCTTTACGGCAAACAAAGTATATGTTTTTCATATCAAGTTGGGCTCAGTAGAGTAAATATTTAAAAAAAGGCACAAAAAAAAATTTCAACCTCGCGTGGGTTCAAACCCAGAACATTTCGACCGCGACGCAACAGTACTACATTTCTAACATCGATAAACTTTGTCCGACCTCCACCTAAAACCACTCACAATTCCCTCCAGCAAGCATCATAAGGCTGGGTTACAGCGTATCTATGGCTCTGTCCATCCCGCTCTACGTCAAACAAAAGAGTGAGATACCTATTGTTTAAACCCATATATACGCTCTAACCCGGCCTTATGCTACGCTTGTAGAACTAACATTTTCCGCTTAAATAAAATAAAAACAAAATAAAATATACGTATAGTCCTCATCATAACGAACATTTTTGCCCAAGGAAAAATGCCTGGGAAATCAACGGTTTCCCAGATAATAAAGTCTGACTTTTCAATTTTTTTTTTCAGAAATGTGATTATTATCACGTTCTTAACATACCTTCTCAAGAAGCCATATCAAAATTATGGATATTTCTTACAAAAAATCAAGTTAAAATTGCAACCCGCAATGTAGGTTTTCGAGAGAATGTGGTTCAAAGTCGGTTTTTTTTTTTGCAGAAATATGTTCAGTATCACGTTCTTAACATACCTTCTCAAGAAGCCATATGCAAATTATGAATATTTCTTACAAAAAACAAAGTTAAAATTGCAACCCGCAATGTATTCTAAACATCGGATAGCCTAAGTTACTCCCAGAAACGTGAGTTACGACCATGTTAAGTGTGGTTGAGAACTATTCAGCGGTGTTCGCGTTTATCGTGTTCATACAGACAGACAGACAGACAGACAGACAGACAGACAGACAGACAGACAGACAGACAGACATAAACCGTTTTTTTTGCATTTTTGGATTTAGTATAGTTTACTTAGTAACCCCTGCTAGTTTTTTTCTAAAAATATTCAATGTACAGAATTGACTTCGCTAGAGTTTTATTATAAGTATAGATAGATTATATAAGTGCACCGTAAAAAAGTAAGATGTAGCCTGTACAATGTACATGTACAAGTGTAAAGCATAATAAAAAAGGGTAAGCAAGTCTTAGTTTTTTTTTAGTGCGATAAACACATAATACCTTTTAAATCGTAAGAAAATTGAGGCTTCATAGAGAAAACCGTTGGTAAGATTGCTTTAATAGTTAAATAAATTAAACCATAACGTCACATATATTTGAGTGTTATTCGTACAGGTCACAGTGTTTTTATTTAATAATTAAGTCCTTAATGTCTTTGTTCTCTGCTAAATCAAAAGACGAGTTGTACCTGCCTAAAAATTGCTAAAATAATAGCTTAATCTGTCAGAAAAGATTGTTTGCCAAACGTGTTATTCGAATGGGCATCGCGTGATAAAGAGTAATAATTGGGCAAATATTTAACTAACACCCGTAGCATTATTTTTTTCCAAATGGGTCACGAAGATTGTGTCCGTGATTCCATCCACAATACCCGTTGAAACAGAATAGTTTGAATACAAACAAGTATGAAATTAATTTACTGCGTTCGCCGGAACGTAACTCGTTTCATTCCGAAAGGTAATTAAATAATAGTCTTGGTAATTGAGGCTTTCACGGGAATTTAACTCGCATGAATTTCGCAAGTTATTCGCGGAATAATAATGAACCACAAACATATCAAAGGAAATTCCCATAAATATAATTCAGAATATCACGGAGCGAATTTATTTGGTAAAACGTTTTTCGCAAATTAAGGACAGTATCGAAACATCTTAATTCCATTTAGATATACACGGTAATTTTCAAATAGCTTTATTCCTGAAACACGAATTCCTGAAAAACAATATTGGGGGAGGGGGGGCTTGAACCCCTTAGACCCGCCCCCTAAATCCGCTAGTGTCTAGAAGTTAACGTGTTTCAGGAATAAAATTGCCCTGTATATTTACCTAAAAAAATATTATTAAGCATTTTTTTTTCTAATTGCCAACCCAATCTTAAACCAGGTAGGGATCTGTGTGCCGCAGTAGGCTATTAAATTTGGGCCTACGCACTAGGGATTACGCGATTCAATAAGTAGTGCTCGGGAAATGAGACTCGAGAACTCTTAACAATCGGAAAATGAAAATCGTCGCAAAACGAAAAACAAACGTTACAATAGCGCTGCGCTGCGAAGCGAGGTGGTCTATTGGGTAGAACAGTGGACTCTGGAGCGAAAGGTCCTAGGTTCGATTCCCGGTGCGGGCATGTATCTATGACTTTGTTTAACTTCAAATTTACGTTCATTTGTGAATTTGTAATAGCAATACCACTCGCTGACGGTGAAGGAAAACCTCGTAAGGAAACCTGAGCGTATGAGGCATTATACCCTCAACGCAAAAATCGCCAACCCGCATTGAGTCCGCGTGGTGATTAAGCTCGAAATCTCTCTCTGGGAGAAGGCCTTTGCCCAGCTAGTGGGACATGTACAATTGTACAGGGTACATCTTATTTACTTACAATAGCGCTTACCAGTTTACGAGTATTACAGCATCCAGCATCTTGGAGGCTGCTGATTTCGTCTATATCGCCCTCCTATACCCCGTCAATGAGACGATCTCTATAGTACATAATCATCGTAAATGGGGTATATCCGGGTATCGCTGACCGTAAAACAGACATAATCATAGACAATCGATTCCTGCAAGTCTAAAACACTCCTGACATAAAGCTAAAATATTTCTGTGACTAGTACCTACACGACCTCACAAAAACAGGATTAAACCGGAATATAAAATTCAATCTTCAATTTTAGTTCCGCTATAAACCCTACACAACACACACCTTAAATAAAGCGCCCATTACAGCTTATAGAGCGTTTTGCATTGAGAACTCCGACATGTATTACCTAAATACTGTTATGAACCGAAGGATTTAATTTCATAGGTACTCGTCGGTGGTAGGTAATCGTTGAGGTAGTGGCCACCCCTGGTGTGAGTTTTTAGGCCGCCCAAAGGGCCTCGGACATGGCTTAATGATTGTTTTAATCAATATCAACCTGACCCACAGTTTAACGTGCCTTCCGAAGTACGGAAGCGCTCCGGTATTATTGCCACTAGCTGTCTATCAACCATAGACTGACCGCACCTGATGATGCTTAACTTTTCCAGTAAGACTGTAAAGCTTTTCACTAACCTGCATATGACGACACGTAGGTTCGACGTGCTGGTGAACGGAGGAGGCGCGGTGACCCTGCAGTTCCAACGTTCTCCCTTCAAGCCTCTTCGGAAGACCGTCTTCGTGCCGTGGAATCAGATCGTCGTGCTGCCACCTGTGCAGATGGAACTCAGTGACGACAGCATCAAAGTGCCCACGCCTAGGTACTTACTTACAATTTTGTACTTATTGATTTTTTGCGAATACATTTTCGTTTTCTTTTATAAGCTCGAGAGAGTTCATGTCATGTGGGCCATGTGGCACAATAGATACAGTCGGCCACACGCTAGGATACCCCTCTTTGTTCGATTGGCGCCCTTATGCCGTGCGCGGTAAGAGCTGCCATGGGGTATCTGTGACTGTGGCCGACCGCACATCTTAAAAATCGATTGTCTGAAACCTCTAACCTAAACCTATGGTAGAGCCACTAGTGTCTATTCTAAAATAGTTACCAAATAAGCTATGGTGCCTTTTCCTGTTGGTTCAGTCGAACGAAACTTTCCTTTCTTGTTTGACTGATTAATCTCAAAGCAAATGCAATATGCAACTGCTAGATATTAGAATAATTTCGTGGAAAAAGAACGATTTAGTACTACAATTATACGCTTTGCAGAATTAGGTTAATCGATCACCCGAGTAGACTTGCCTAGCCTAGCTAGCTAGAGTTAGTTTACCAATAAGTACTCACTCATAGTTCCTTCTGCTTTCCAGGGCTCCGCCAAGACTGGACTGGTCGCCGGCCCCGCAATGGTGGGAGGTGGAGTCTCCACCATGCGCCTCTCACGATCATGAAAGACTTAGGCCAGAAGTCATCGCTGTGCCTCCACTGGCTGCGCCAGCTGCTTCGTCGGTTGCTACGCCAACTGTCATCTATCCTGAAGCTCAGGTAAATCAATTAACTTCTGTATCCTGAAAAAACAACATTAATATAAGTACCTCTGTACTATGAGTATTTACCGACATATCAATTCATATTTCAAATCAATGCGTTATTTCGCTTTACAGATTGTGAGTGAATCGATCGGCATACCTGGATCATCAGTAAAGTTGACGTACCGCTCTTCGCAATCCGCTGGCTACTTATCTTGCGTTCATGTGCAACTGACTCGACGCATCATCCCAGCTACTTTGTCTAGGGTTCACGTACGAGTTGAGATCGAAGGATCCCTTCACACGCATAGCTATGAAGCTGATCCTGATCTGACTCATGTCTTCGCATGGAACAAGCGGAACGTCTACAAACAGAAGGTCTACGGACTGGCCCAGGCTAAGATCTCCATCGGTTACGAATACTCGTCGTGCGCTTCCATTGTTTGGGAGACGCAGACTGCAACACTCGCAGGATTCGATGTGGATATTTCTGATATTGGCGGCTGGGGACTGAATATTCATCACCACTACAATTTCCACGAAGGAATCTTGCAGAAAGGCGATGGCGCTCTTCTACATCTGAAGCATTACCCTAGAACTGTGCAGGTATGTGCCCAAAGCAAACACACGCATCAATGAGCTCCATTCTATTGAAGAATAGAGTTTACATTTTTTTTCATATTTTCCAGGTTGCAATGGGAACAGGGCTGCAAAGATCACTGGAATGCAAAGATCACTGTAATGGAAAAGCGGCCGATTCTCGTCTTTTGACTCCAACAGCGCTCACTTCAGGACCAGATGGATCTCTCTATGTCGGTGACTTCAACCTTGTACGAAGAATCACTCCTGAAGGCGTTGTCACCACTGTTCTTCAACTGGGGTAAAATATTCTTAAAGAAAATATAGGTACACGTTAACAACTGTTGTAATCCATAACAAAGTGTTACATGTTAAATTTTCTTGTTGCAGAACTACACAAGTCGCCTATCAGTATTACATCTGCATATCACCAGCAGATGGATTCCTGTATATATCAGACCCTGAAAGGCATCAAGTGAGAAGAGTCCTGGTACTTGACAAAGTTCGTGATCCTTCTGCGAACTCTGAACCTGTGGTCGGCAATGGCGACCGTTGTGTCCCTGGAGATGATTCAAACTGTGGCGATGAAGGCCCAGCTATTAAAGCCAAGCTAGCTCATCCTAAAGGTCTAGCCATAGCTGCTGATAGAACTATGTACATCGCAGACGGTACGAACATCAGAGCTGTTGATCCGAATGGAATCATCCATACGTTAGTTGGTCATCATGGCCATCACAATCATTGGTCACCTGTGCCGTGTCGCGGTGCTATCGCTCCTTACGAAGCCCAATTGCAATGGCCGACAGGAGTCGCTCTTTCGCCGTTAGATGGATCTTTGTACTTCATTGACGACCGCATCATTCTGAAACTTACTGTCGATATGAAAATCAAAGTTGTTGCTGGAACACCGTCACACTGCAGAACGACCCAAGACGGGAAACCAATCACTACGGTCACCAATAAAACTGATACTGAATATAGAGAAGACTCCAACCTCGGCACTATTCTTGCTATCGCTTTTGCCCCGAGCGGTATCCTTTATATCGCAGAGGCAGATTCAAAGAAGACCAATGCAATAAAATCTATTGACCCATCTGGTAAAGTAATCCACTTTGCCGGTAAAGTACAAGAGAATCTGAAAGAGCTCAGTTGCGAATGTAATACGTCTTTAGCTGCTACTGCTGTGCCGAACGCTAATAATCGTGGAGCTCCTGAAGAAGGCGCGGGATGCCCTTGCAGACTCAGTGTGGCTGCTGGAGATGAGCCACCCACGAGCACGGAGACTTTATTATCTTCCAATGCGAAGTTCCAGACAATATCTGCTCTTGCTGTGACTCCTGATGGCGTGCTGAATGTCGCTGACCAAGGTATGTCATGGGTTTTTAGAAAGCTTCCAATCCTGCAATACCATATTCCATGTGATTTTGTTTTTATAACTTGTTCCATTGTTTTCAGGTTCACTACACATCTTGGCTCTGAAACATTACTTGCCCGTCCACGACGAGAATGGAGAGTTCCGAATTCCGTATCCACCAACATCAGAAATCTACGTGTTCAACCGATACGGCCAGCATATAACAACCAAAGATTTGACATCAGGAAAGACGAGATATGCCTTTTTGTACTCTAAGAACACTAGTTTTGGTAAACTGTCAACAGTAACTGACGCATCAGGAAACAAGGTTCAGCTATTGAGAGACTATAGCAATGTCGTCAGCTCAATAGAGAATACCCAAGATCATAAGCTGGAACTAAAGATCTCAGGAATCGGATACCTTACCAAAATAACTGAAAAGGGCAGTTATGAGATCGAATTGGATTATGATGCTAACAGTGGATTACTCAACAGCAGATCAGGGGTAAGCATAAGCAACCATTTTTTTTTTCAAAACATAATACCTAGTAACAAACTTTAGTCGAAACTAACCAAATGTTTTATTTTTCAGGCTGGAGACACAGTAATTTACAACTACGATGAACTGGGCCGTGTTACTAAAATAATTATGCCATCAGGCGAACAAGTCCACATCTCTTCTGGCCTTGCCAAAAACTATGGCTTAGCAGTCACAGTTTCAAACCCATCCAGCACGATTCCTGTAGGAGTTGCAAAGAAGTGCGAATATGTCCTTCACGGTCAGTCCTTCAAACAGATTACAATAAATAATGGCAAACAGGTGACTGAAGGGAAAATATTCTCAAACAACACGTTACTTCTTGAAACGCCATGGGCTGGAAAGTTCGAAAGCATCGCCGCTGCTAAACATCCTTTGCTAGAAGCTGCTTTACCAATCGAAGCGGAAATGCTCCACATGTGGTCTCATCAAACTACCACGTTCGGTGATGCTTTAGTAAACAACATGTACTCTCTGTACAGTCTTGTCGGTGATGTCAGAAATCCACAACAGACGTTGAACCGAGAAATTTGGGTTAACGACTCCAGAGTGCTTATTATTGAGTTCGATCAATTCAAGAGCAAAGAAACTTTCTTCAACACTGATAGGATCCCGTTATTCACGATCGCTTACGATGTTGCCGGATTACCGCTTTCTTTCACACCTCATGATGCTGGTGTGCCATTGAACATCTCCTACGACAGATTCTACAGAATTAACGGATGGAAGTGGGGTGTCAGTGAAGAAACATACAACTATGACCCTCATGGAATGCTCTCAGAGATCTCCAGCCCTCAAGACGGTACTAAGTTCATTTACTACAACGAAGGCAATCTTGTATCCAAAATTACTTTGGCCAGTCAACGGAGCTTCAAGTACATGTACGATGAAGATGGTGGCTTGACTCACGTTATTTTACCCTCTGAGACCAACCACTCGTTTAGTGTGCAGCCTTCTATTGGGTTCTTGAGAGTTACATACACACCGCCAGGTTCCACAAAGAAATATTTGCAACACTACTCACATACTGGAGAACTGCTACAGACTGTCTTCCCTGGTGATGGAGCCAGGGTTGTATATCGTTACTTCACAACCAACAAAGTTTCGGAAATAGTACACGGTGATGGACAAACTCAAATACATTACGCCGAAAGCAGTGGACTACCGTCTGAAATATTACACGTGGACCGCGATGTAGACTACCGATGGGAATCAACTTACATAGGAGGTCTACTAACCGAGGAACGCCTCGACTATGGTGCCAAAACAGGACTGAGTAATGCTAAAATAATTTACGAATACGATAATAACTACCGCATCACGTCAGTTCAAGGGCGTATCGGAGGACAGACCTTGATACCGCATCACATAGCTTACAACACCAAAACAGGGTCTCCAGAATTGCTCGGCCAATTTACCGTCAATAAGCAAAAGTGGAACGAAACGTCAGTCTATGATGGAATCGCCATGTTTTCAATAGCTCTAAATGACCAATTCTTAGAAAAGGAAGTGACTGTAAACATCCATAGAATGGAAGTCTTCAGAATGGAATTCTCTTATGACAGGCATGGTAGAATATCGCAAACCAGAACTCATACGAGAAACGTTGGTGTAAACACTTACACTAACGTGAAGAACTACACATGGGACTGCGATGGTCAGTTGACTGGAGTAGAAGCCCAGGAGCCTTGGGGCTTTAGGTACGACGATAATGGCAACATGCTGTCTCTGACTTATCGAGGAAACACCATCCCAATGGAGTACAATGACATGGATCGCATAATCAAGTTCGGTGAAGGCCAGTACAGATATGACAGCAGAGGACTTGTATCCCAGAATGCCAGAGAAGAGAGATTCCAATACAATTCAAAGGGTCTCCTAATTAGAGCGACCAAACGTGGTCGATTTGATGTCCGCTACTACTACGATCATCTGGACCGATTGTCCACGCGAAAAGATAACTTTGGCAATGTCACTCAGTTCTTCTACACCAACAAAGATAGACAGCATGAAGTGAGCCATATTTACTCGCCTCGCGAGAACAGGTTCATGACATTGGTGTATGACGACAGAGGGCACCTGATCTACACTCAGGTATGTACCCACTAACATAGACCACGTACAATCCAATATAGGTACCTAGACAACATTTCACTAATAACAAACTTTTTTCCAGGTGGCTCGACACAAGTACTACATAGCAACTGACCAATGCGGTACTCCAGTTATGGTATTCAACCAATATGGAGAAGGAATACGAGAGATAATGCGATCACCTTACGGCCACATAGTGTACGATTCTAATCCGTACTTGTACCTTCCTGTGGACTTCTGCGGTGGCTTGCTGGACCAAGTCACTTCTTTAGTGCACATGGCTAATGGAAAAGTCTACGATCCCCTGATTGGTCAATGGATGTCACCTCTATGGGAGAATCTGATTGAGAGGATCCATAACCCGACACAGTTGCATCTCTACAGATTCAATGGAAACGACCCAATCAATGTGAGGCCAAAGAATAAGAAGCCAACAGGTACAGATAATTTCCATTCTTTGGACAAAAACATGTTAGCTTTGACTGTATTAAATTTTTTTACAATCTCTCTTTATTTCCAGATCATCTGTCATGGCTGAAACTCCTCGGCTACGACATCAAGAGCCTCGCCCCGCAGCTGTACCCAGAAGAGCTACCTGGCGGCTCCGTTCTGCCAAACATACCGCGCGGCCGCCCAGTGTGGGGCAACCCCACTGACTCCAACGGCCTGGGCCTGCCTTCAGCCATGTCCCTGATTCCGAGCGTCAACATAGAGTCCGGCTTCCTGTCGCATATGTCGAACAAGAGGATATCAGACTCGAGGAGTCTGTCAATACCGGCTATGTCAGCATTGAAGACCGACGCTTTGAACCTTGCACCGAAACGCATCGGCTCGGACTCTGACCCTCCCTTCGGGCGCGGCATCCTCGTGTCGCGCAACTCCCGCGGGCGCGCCGTCATCAGCGCCGTGCCGTCCGCCAATGCCATCTACAAGGACGTGTACACGTCCGTCTTCAACCGATCTCACCTGCTGCCCTTCTCGTTCGTCGTGCACGGAGACCAGCAGGATATGTTCTACTTTGTGAAGGAGGACACGTGGCGCGCCAGCGACGACAAGCAGCAGCTGAAGCGCATGCAGGGCAAACTGAACGTGACATTCCACGACGTGGCGGAGGGCGGCCGCTCGTTCGCCGACGTGAAGATCCACGGCAAGACGAGCATCGTGAACCTGCGCTACGGCACGACGGCGGAGCGCGAGCGACAGCGGCTGATGCACCACGCGCGCTCGGCGGCCGTACGCAAGGCGTGGCACCGCGAGCGCGAGGCGCTGCGCAGCGGGCTGGGCGGCTCGCTCGACTGGTCCGCGGCCGAGCTGGACGAGATCCAGAAGCAAGGCTTCGCCACCGGCTACGAGGGCGAGTACGCGCACGACGTGGCGCGCTACCCCGAGCTGGCAGAAGACCCCTACAACATCCGCTTCGTGAAGAAGCGCGCCGACCGCGCCGAGCGCCGACGGCGGAAGCGCGCCGCCGAGTGTCGGGCGCCCTGGTGGCTCGCCAACGATGATCTATGCTAGTGACGTGCCGCCATCCAAATGCCAAAACGTGTGTGAACTAGTGAACGGTGACGAATGTTCGTGTGAGTGATTATGGAAATATATTTTGTAAATAGTCTCTATTAATTGTTAATTGTTGATGTATGTATGTATGGTAGAAGCAAATCCCTATCGCTATGTAAATAATATAATATAATTTGCAGGGAGAGAGTATGGACCTTCTGGAAGGACTGATATTAAAATAAATGTAATGTATGTATAAATAAGACGATCTATGTGAATATGAAATTATTTATACTTATTTATCGGTAAAAAAGCTTCGATCGTGTCCAATGTTCTTATAAAATTTAGATGAAGACTATTTGAAAGAATAAAAGGCATACTTTTTTAACCAAATAAATGCGTGGTCTATTATTATTTCTTTACTAGTAATTTAGGTAGGAGGTTCGTGCAAGAGGGCAACAAGTGGCTGCGGGGTAAGTTTGGCTTCAAGAGTGCATTAGAATTTTTCTGCTACCCGTCAATAATTTTAAATGCGACTTGGAATACCGACTAATGCTACCTAAATATCCTACAGGCTACTAGTAATTTAGGGCACCAAATCAAAGAGATAAATCATGTAAAAATTATTTATTTATGTTCGGAACGTCAATCTCTGAACAACATACTTAAAATTAATTTATACAATATACATCATATACACAAATCCATGTCAACGCAATCATATACATTTTATGATACAGCAATAAACTATACAGAATGCATATCACATCTCATTAATTACACATATTTACACTATGATACACGCTAGTTGACACTGGAACTTCAGGCTACCTTCAAACTAAATAAAATTGGGTCGTACTTCGTATAAAATCTTTGTTACAAAAAATATGTACAGACGTAATAGATTCTCTTACAAAATAGTCATTTACATGTGCCGGGTAAAGTTCTGTGAGTTAGGTACAATAAAACATCTACGACATATTGAGCTACTGTTCATAAACAAATGAGATCAACAACAACAATTCACACTACTATTCGAAGCCTCCCTGAACAAATGAACACTATTGGAAACCATAAATAATAACACATTGCAAACGGCACGAAGCTCTCGTACCATAGCTAGTTGTAATATTATGTAATGTTGTTCTAGGGATGCCCCACACCCATCGCAAATTAGTGAAATGTATGAAGTACACACCCGCGAAATATAAAAGAACAATTTATCGACATAACTTGAGTCAATTATGGACAACTACGTACCATAATGGAGTATCTTGTAATGTCAATTAAAATTTGATTTTATTGCTTTTTTTAACCCTGCGTCTCATTTTGCAGACTGATTTTAAAATCCCAAAGGAAACAGATAGAATAAAATAAATATCTTCACAGTACTTCCAAATAAATAACCCGCATATAATATACATCTTTAAGATTATTTTTATTCGTAAGATTAAATGCAAGTACGATGGGCTATCGTTAAGCTTTTTTCTTCGGTTTTTGTCAGAAATATGAAGTGTGGCAAAAAATTATATTATATTGGCATTATTAATTTACACGTACTATATTTCACTGAAACTTCGAAATATCACAAATAAAGTTAGACAAGAGGTTTGTTGAGTGCGAACAAAAATATTCTTGGCAGAGTAAAGAATCAGGTTATACTACAGAAAATAAATATGGGTACCTTATATGGTAGATACTTAAAAATATCAGTACCTCTAATTGTGCTTTACAACCATACGTATATTGCAGCCGTTATGACACTCACTATGACAAGTTAGAGACATGTCATGTTCACGACGATTTTTTAAAATAAATATTATGCACCTCAATTTAAGCTTAACATAAGCAATTTCCAAACACTCCATGGCGATGTCTTAATCTCACATAAAGTGCATTAATATTTTGCCAATTACAAGATTTAATGTTTTCAGAAATGTAAGTTAACACATATTATTTCGGTAATAAACACAAATTAAATATTCGTACCGTATTGCATTCTTTTTGAGATAAAACTCCCTATATTTGTATTATATATTTCATTACAGTAGTAATTTTATTATTATCCTATCCGCCGGTTGATACTTATTTGTTTGTACGTCCATGAAGGTGTGTGATGCATTTACATTTCTAATGTTATATTATTCTTTATTTACAGCTTATTTAACAAAGCAGTTTATAATCACAACAAAAATGTTGTACTATAATAGACCTGAAACGTGTCGAACACAATGTTAATTTAACTAAACGATCTATAAAAACTGTTTAGTATTTAATACTGATTAATCGAAAACTTCATAATAATTTCAAGAACATTGCCCATGGAGTTGATTCCAGTCAACCTGCCATTTGAGAACCATTAACGCATGTAATTTGTCGTTTTATCTAACTTTAGACAGGAATGCGTGACCAAAAACTTATCCCTCTAACCAACAAATTATTATCGATTTAAAATTCATAAATTCGAGGTAATATTTTCATACCTTAATGATCCTACTGTGAACTATATAGATTAATATCAAGCTTCTTCTTGCATTAGTATTAGTTTCCAAAAACAATCAATTCCTTGAAAAGGCCAACATCATATTAGTTTTGAGTATTTCGAAAACTATATTACTGTTTAAGTTATAGTGATAAATAATAAAACCATACAACAAGAACTAGATCCAAATGCTAGATAATATTTTTGAATGTTTAAACATGTTTTACGCGTACAACATGCTAGTGCGAGTACTACATGCGAATAGTTGCTGCATTTATAGGTAACACGTATATACAGGGTGGCCCAAACATAGACGTCAAGCGAGAAAATCTAGATAGCTGACACCGAGGGCTACCCGAATCACCCCCATGTATGTTCAGCCATTTTTTGTCGTTTAGAAGTTATGAGGCTTTTAAGGTTTTTTTGAAAAAAATTACCTGGCATTGGATTTTATTTTGTAACTTTTTTTTCTTTTGACTTGTCAGAGGTATTATTTATTCTTTAGGGTCTCAGATAACTTATCTATCACCAAAAAAATAATGATCACCTATGGGCTTCTAGAACTTACCACAATTTTGATCCAAAGTCCAAAAATGATGTTTTCGAGAAAACATCACTGAAATAGTTAGTATGGGGAAAAAAATAAGTAGAGGTCTGAAGGACTTTTTATTGATTTCAAAAACTTTCCTAAAGCCTTAGTCTTCAGAATAGTACAAAAAACCTGTCTCTTTATGGGACGTTTATTCAAGTAATTTGCGATCGAAGTCGAAAAACTGGAGTTGGAAGAAATTTTATTTCAATCGATTTTCATTTATTTTGGTTTCTTCGGACAAAAAACATTGCAGATCGGCTTAAAATCGTCTGTCAGTAGGGTCTGCATTAGAAATTCACGAAAAAATATTAAAAAAACTCATTTAATTTTCGGACATTATTTTTATTTTTTTTCTTTAAATTATTATTTTTTCATATTTTTTAGAAGTAAATTCGGTAATAAAATAGCTTAAAATTAAAATAATGAAAAAAAAAAGCAAAAAAAAAATCAAAATATTTTATGGTAATTTTTTTATTTTTCCATCAATTTATTTTGCAGACCGTGCTAACAGGCGATATTAAGCCTATCTGCAATGTTTTTTATCCGAAGAAACCAAAATAAATGAAAATCGATTGAAATAAAATTTCTTCCAACTCCAGTTTTTCGACTTCGATAGCAAATTACTTGAATAAACGTCCCATAAAGTGACAGATTTTTTGTACTATTCTGAAGATTAAGGCTTTGGGAAAGTTTTTGAAATCAATAAAAAGTTCTTCAGACCTCAACTTATTTTTTTCCCCATACTAACTATTTCAGTGATGTTTTCTCGAAAACAAAATTTTTGGATTTTGGATCAAAATTGCGGTAAGTTCTAGAAGCCCATAGCTGATCATTATTTTTTTGGTGATAGATAAGTTATCTGAGACCCTAAAGAATAAATAATATCTCTGGCAAGTCAAAAGAAAAAAAAGTTACAAAATAAAATCCAATGCCTGGTAATTTTTTTCAAAAAAACCTTAAAAGCCTCATAACTTTTAAACGACAAAAAATGGCTGAACATACATGGGGGTGATTCGGGTAGCCCTCGCTGTCAGCTATCTAGATTTTCTCGCTTGACGTCTATGTTTGGGCCACCCTGTATTTTATCGTTCATAAATCGCGCTCCGGCCAAATTTGTAAATGGTGTTGTCATGACATCTATGATTTGTTCCATAGTAAAGTTGAATTTCATGTTAATGCTGCAATAATAATTAGTTTAAAACAATAAAATAAGTACTTTGTGACGATGAAATATTTAAAAATATTCATGATTCCTCCATAAAGACAGAGACACTAGTTCATCGGTAACATTATATCATTCATATAAATAAAACGAGACAAAATGATCGGATTACATGATTAAAATTGTTAGAAGTTCATTCTTATAAAATAGAGGTTATTTTATTGAACAATATCTTTATAAAATTTTATTTATATTCGAATGCTAATATTTAAACAGCATAAAATATTGATTTCGGCAGGTCAATCACACAGTAATTTTATATTGAAAATATTATTATGTTAGTCACTCTATGAAATAAATAGTTGCGGTGGATGAACACACGGCGGCGACGTATCAATCTTTCACTAAAGTCCATTGCACGTAGCGGTCAATCAGTCCAGAAGTATAATAAATTAACTATTCTTATATTCACGAATTATCAAAGAGTTTTTATTAGGGCAGTGAGTTCAGTTTATATTATTCACTATGAACCGTCAGATTGGTTCGATTTCCGCCGTACTTGGTGTGAGTTTAGCGCTTGCGTTTGCGCTATAAACTGTGTGCCTCCTGTAAAGACAAACAATGTGTCAAAGGTGTTGCCTTTTTAACTTCGCTGCAAGCTCAGTTTAAGTTGAATTATAAAAAAAAAGCTATGTTTTATCACCGTAATTAAGCTTAGTTAAAAAAAATGCACTTTATTAAGAATTAGGCAACCCATCAAATTCGGGCCCGTGGCACGAGATTGTGTCTACCGCGTCTCTACTCTTCCAAACATTAAGTTCAAATAACCCGCAGTCAAGAATAATGAAGCGAACCGAAAAGGTTTTCGCTGTCAAAGAGCACCACATTTCAGCACAGTAGAGCAGCACAATATACAGCCTGCGATCAATAATGTTCCTAGTCGCTCTGAGGCCTTAGCCTGCAACACAATGGCGTATCAGTGGCGTCCTAGGTAGAAGGACAAAACCGTGATTTTTTCGTTGTTCTCCTACAACCAGCGAACTAATCCTCTAGGATTAGACTCCTAATATTCTTTGCTGTACTACAATAACATTAAAAGGACCGACACTGGACCGACAGCATCAATAAATCGTAATTAAAACACCATTGTGTTACAGGCTAAGGGCCCTGGTCGTTAGTCGAGCTGTAATCTCTGTAATATGATGCCACTAGGCTCACCGGTGACGGAGCCCTGAATGGTGGCGGTCGGAGCAGTGATGGCTAGTTTCGCCTTACATGCCGACCAACATTAATTCAGCGATAATGCGCATGCTGACGTTAGTTAGACCGATTCAAAGTCACAGCGACAGCGCAGAGAATAATATGTTTTACCGCCCACTCCGGCCACCTCCCTTTAGTTTCTACTTAGATTTATGTATTATAGTGGCCCTTTTATCGACGGCATGGTCATAAAAAGGGCACACTACGTCCAGCAAATGATAGAGACCGAGCCCCAGGACCTATGTGCGGTAGGTTTGGCCGCCTCTGCTTGCGTTTCGGTACTTTGTGAGTGGCTCGTGGATGCCTCCACTACCTTCTTGCCCGACTAGGCCAGTTGAAGGTTTATAAATGTAAGAACAGTTAAATTGACTTACCAGTGGCGGAAGTCTGAATGGTAGCGGTGGGCGTGACGGCGGCAGCGACGGGACGCAGCGGTCGCGGCGCGGGCGCTCGACCGCGGACCAACTGCACCGACCCGCCGCGCACTGCGCCCTTCACGCCGCCCGGCATTAGTTGAGCTGGAATTAAATTAAATTGTTTTTTTGTTAATTTGTTATTTATTCCACACGATGAGAGAGTGAGATGGGCTGCAACAGCTCCGGGATCTGAACCTATAACCTTGCAGGCCCCTTGTAGCTTGTAGCTAGCACAGTAACCATCTAGCTAGGCTTACCTACTGACTTGACTAGGGAAGTAATGAGGCCTCTGGTAACTAGCACAATAACTTACCCGAGGCTTACCTACCGACTAAAAAGGAAGCAATGAAATGAGGCCCCTAGTAACTAGCACAGTAACCAAAAGTAATAGTTGAGGCCTCTAGTAGATAACTACCACAGTAACCTCATGACTCATAAGCTAGCGGACTCCTAAACAGTACGCCCGAGGAATCGCCACGAGCAATAGAGCATGCCTCGACTGCTCTATTTATACTAGCGCCGAAAACATTTAGCTGGCGCGATGCAGGACGGTCACTGACCTATAGGCAGCGACAGCAGCGAGGGTTGGTTGGCCAGCACCACGCTGGTGGTGGGCGGCACGGAGACCAGCAGCTGGCTCGGCGCGCCCGACACGTTGAGAGAGAGCGAGATGGGCTGCGACAGACCCGGGATCTGAACCTGCACCCCTTGTAGTCCCTGGAGGCCCTGCAGCCCGCCTAAAGACGCTAGGCTGAGACCCTGGAAAAGAAATGTAGGAATTATAACGACGCTGAGTACGGCAAAGGTGAAAACGTTATCTACGTTAGCAAGATGGCGTGCGTGTTTCCTAGGAATCCCTAGTAAGAAAGAAACTTACTGCTATAATAAATGTATAGTAAACTAGCCCGGTCCCTAACGATACGCCCGAGGAATCCACACGAGCAATCGAGCATGACTCGACCACTCTATTTATAGTAATGGTGAAAACATTTTGATGGCGCGATGCAGGAAGGGCACTGAACTAATAGGCAGCGTCAAACGTACCGAGAACATGGTGGGGTGCTGCTGCGGCGCGGCGGCGGGGGCGGGGTGCGGCGTGGGGGCGGGCGCGGCGGCGGGCTCCGCTACGCCCGCGGGCGCGATCAGTCGCTCCAACAACGCGCTCTCGCTGCTCGAAACGTTTGTCGCGTCTGTCGTGTCGCAGCGGTAGCCCGTCATCACCTGTTGGAGGAAAAATTGGATTTAGGGATTTAGGATCTATCCAGCCCATGAATGTCGCCCACGGTTGGGCCTAGGCCTCTTCTCTGTCGCGCCAACCTCCCCGGTCCCCTGCCAGTCTTTTCCATTGCTTTCAGGCCAATTTTTTTATATCATCAGTTCGGGTCGGGTATCGGGTCGGCGGCCTGCCCAAAGGACGTCGAGCCGTTCTAGGCTACAACTCAGTGACAACTTCTAGGATATTGCAGCTTAATTTTAACCGTAGACTTTTTACGTATATTTGAGAGGAGGTGGTAACAGTAGCTATTAGCCTCGCCCCAGCTATCGACATGGTCCGTTCTAACAGCGTCTTGTGACCGCCTATGACCGAGGTCGGTATCGTTGTTTCGATAGGAACCTTATTATGAACGACAATTAGAGAAGCTAAACTAAAGTAGATCTTACCTGGGCCCTTAGTCTGTAACATAATGGTGCCAAAATGGGCTTCCGGTTGACGGTTTTAATTACGATTTATTGATGCTGTCGGTCCAGTGGCGGCCCTTTTAATGTTATTGTAGTACAGCAAAGAATATTAAGAGTCTAATCCTAGAGGATTAGTTCGCTGGTTGTAGGAGAGCAACGAAAAAATCCCGGTTTTGTCCTTCTACCTAGGACGCCATCGAGACACCATTGTGTTACAGGCTTAGGCCCCTGTTGAATATACGTAGGCACAGTTTGAGAGGACATAGTGACCGTAGCTATTAGCCTCGCCCCAGCTATGGATAGGTACTGTTCGTCCCAACAGCGTCTTGTGTCCGTCTATGACCGAGGTCGGTATGGTTGTTTCGACAGAAATGTTTCGTTGAACTATATGTATTTAGAGAAGCTAGGCTAAAGTAGACCTTACCTGTTGAGTATACGTAGGCACAGTTTGAGAGGACGTAGTGACCGTAGCTATTAGCCTTGCCCCAGCTATGGATACTGTCCGTCCCAACAGCGTCTTGTGTCCGTCTATGACCGAGGTCGGTATGGTCTCTACAGGCGCCGAGGTGGGATGTGTCATGGCAGCCGGCGCACTGTTTAGCAGGTTTAGTATTGTCGCGTTGTTGCTCGCTGTGCTAACGACGGACTTCGCTGCGTTTTGACTTGCCGCTGGAAAAGGAGGAAATCACACAACAGTTACAGATGGACAGAGATTTTGAATAGAAATGGATTCGCATGCACTGACCATTTTGTAAACGTATTAATTTACTTTTATCCCGACATAAATAAAGAAACAGTTTACTAAATATAGAAATTGATTAATTACACATGAATTTACAGAAAATCTCATTCCTTTGCATCCGTAGCACATAAATCATCTGTTTGCCTGTCTGCATCTGCTATAGCTTCTAGTGGCATTTCCACTCACACAATTTGGGGAAAAGTAAGCCTTATTATCAGAAACAAAATCTAATAATCAAAATTTGTTAAAGCCACACGAGTAATATTGTTAAAATTCATTGATGGGGTTCACTTTTCTATAGCTGCCTCTATTCAATGGTATAACCCGTGTCATTAAAGAAAACATTTAGGTCGGAGTTAAAAACCTAGCGTTGTCTCGCTTTGACTGTATTAATTAGAGCGAGAGGGCGAGTATTTTGGAGTCCATCCTAAATGTTTTCTTTAATGACACGGGTTATACTATCCTTGCTTTTCAAAATTTCATTTACCTACATGACCAATCGACGTAATGAAATGGATAGACCTAATAACGTACCCTTTTGGAACTGTACCTAACACTAAGGGTGGTATTCTAGAACGGTACTTAAACTCCGTTTAAACAGAGTTCAGACTGTCGATAAAACAGTACATGTTTTGATATGAAGGGAGGGATATTCAAATCAAAACATGCACTGTTTTATCGACAGTCGACACTACTAAACTCTGCTTAAACTGAGTTTAAACAGAGTTCAAGGAGCGTTCTAGTTTGAAGTGAGTTTAAACAGAGTTTAAGTAGCGTTCTAGTTTGAACTGAGTTTAAGCAGCGTTCTAGAATACCACCCTAAGAGTAAGTTACCTTGTTGGAACTGTTGTGCCGAGTTCATAAGACTAGTGACGAGCGCGCTGATCGCAGGATTCGTTGTTCTCGGTTTAGCTATCGTCGCTTTCTGTTGGGTGGACGTCGCGCTAGTGTACTGGATATTTTGCACCTGAAATGGGGTTGGGTTTGAATATGAGCGTAATAAAGCGATAAGTTGCAAATTGTGAAGTATTATCCTACATACCGTTATAAGCAACAAACATTTTGTTGAAAAACAATGGGGACATTTTAGTAAACATCAATATTGTCTGAAGTACTATGAAGACATAAGTTTATGGCTAATTAAAACAAGTGAAGCGACATGATGAAATGTGTGTAGGATGGTAAATGATTGGAATTTATGAGGCTCACAGTATAGCTAAACTCTTATTATAGTCTAAAATTAGAGGCCTGTTTTCTTCAAATTGTATGTTTTTTCGCCAGATTCATACATGGAGGAGGGCCTACGGAAAGGTCCATAGGGCGATTAAAACAATAATAATGATCATCTAATCCATACTATTATTATCCATACTATTATAAGAACTTTCTGAAACAGCCTGTAGAAGGGGTAGGCCATAATATTTGTTTTAAACAACGAAATTTCCGATCATTGAAGACTTTTTAATTCGTGAAGTGAAGTATGCCAAAACAAAAACACCCTCCGGTAGCAAGAAGTAGGGTCGATATTCACCTGCGAGGTGCCAGCGGAAGACATGAGGGGGTGTTGTATGTGTATGATGGCGGATTGCATCTTCTGCGGATTGAGCGGTTGCGGCGGGTTAGTCAGTTGTTGGGCCAGCAGTTGGTTGGTCGAGGCTTGCGATGAGTGGATATCATGCACCTGGGTTTGGGGATTTGTAATGGAATTAGTCACTGTTTCTTAATTATTATTTTTAAACTAAAGCACTGAAATCGCCCAAACCTAAACTACGCGCCTCTCCTCTGCATTGAATTGCTTGATAGCTCTTATCACAAGCAGTTAGGTGCGAGTATCGGATGGACAAAGGAAAAATCCGGCGCACGGTTTAGGCTTAGGCTGTCTCTACGTGCTAAGAAAATACAAAGATGTATATTATTGAGGGATTAAAATGTTCAGTTGAGACAGAACTAACTTGTTTACGCGACCGGTTTTCGAAACAATATATGTAGGTACTATCAGCGATACGCGAGTATACTCCTTCTTGTTGGATTAACGCCCTTATGCCGCGCGCCGTAGGAGCTTCCATGGGATATCCTAGCCTGTCGCTGACGTTACCTACATTAAATCGCTGTTTTAAGACCGCAAAATAGATAGCAATATCGGACTGCATGCAACGTAACAACAGTAGATTTAAGAAAAGGCAGAAGAGAGGTAACTGATAAGTTAGATAACATCACTCAATATCCAAGAATCGGAAAGCACTCCATGTTGACATGCGTTATCTATCATCTGTATTTATTGGCGTTTTAGCTCATTCCTTAAATAGATAGGGTTGAAGTTATCTACAGTAATTTTCTAAATGGTTCAGCTTTTAATTAAATTACTAACTAAATACTCGTAGTACGGTATATGAGTATAAGCAGACTGACCCAAACTAAATATAATTTAAACTTTAAGCTTTCATTATAGAGACTGCAAGAGCTCTACTGTAAACTAAGCAAACAAAACAAAAACATATTGTCTTTTTTTGTAGTCATTCGATCCTGTGATAATGATTTTAGCACCATAGGGCAAGTAACATTTACAAAGTCCGTCACTGTTGTCTTCAATAAGGTGGCGTTAGTTTTGCGTAGCAATATTTACTTGACCTACTGCAATATTTGCTTGACCGACTGCAATATTTACTTTACCGACTGCAATATGTACTTGACCGACTGGAACATTTACTTGACCTACTGCAATTACTTGACTGACTACAATATTAACTTGATTGACTGCAATATTTACTCGACCGACTGCAATGTTTACTTGGCCGACTGCAATATTCACCTGAGGAGATAATCTAGGCGTGGTGGGCGAGGGTTGTTGCTTCAACGCAGCTTCGGTCGCCGACCCCACCCCTCCCACTGTAGCCACGCCCCCCACCGTCGCCACGCCTCCGACCGGGCCCACCGTGTTGACGCCTGCGCATTGCAACTGCGCTTGCTGGAAATATGAAAATTGTGTTTTTTTGCGGAAAATATTACGTATAGGACCAGTTGGAAAATACTACGCGGTTAAAATATGCCAAAGGAATTCGTAGATCGTAGTTTCGATGATAAGTTCACCCCCTTATATGTGGTTAACTTTCTTGGTATAGAAAATAGCAAAACCATAGCGCTGCGGAGATATCGGGTATCTTTTTGATCGCAAACTGGCCCTCTGTCAGTGCTGTCCCAAACCTATTGTGTTTTTAACAACGGTTTCTGCTTCCCAACTGCAATTGCGGTAATAAGGAAGTGAATCACTCAAGATACGAACATTATGGCGTCGACTAATACATACCTTTCTCGAGCTTGCAAGTGTCTATATAAGGCTGTTTATGTTTATCATACAGCTGTCTGTATACAAGGTGTTACAAAAGATGCTAACTCTTTTTACAGGGTCATGGTACCTGATGATAGGGATCACAACCAAAATATTTTTTTAGCTCTTAAAATGCAAGCGCTGTGACGGGAGAAAAGTATTTTTAATATACTGTTTCCATAGACTTTCACTATGTTTTAACACCCTCAAGCTATTAAAATACAGATAAGCAATCAACCATATTTTTTAATTGGAGCTATAAATCTAAAAACAAAAAATTTTTGAAAATTTTACAATTTTGAGGTTATAAAAAAAAAGTTGTGTTTTTCAACTTTTTTTTACAGATTTGACATCCTGTTGACCAGTAGGTTACACCCTGTAAAAAGAATTAGGTACTTTTGTAACACCTTGTAGTATGTAAAAGGGTATCATACTAACCAGTATTGGTAACGACCGCGCTGGGGTATGAGTATTAGGAGTAGCTGCTATTGCGGACGTTCTGTAAAATAAGTTTTAGCGTCAAATACTTTAGGACTCTTGAAGACAAGTTGTGATTTTGTTCAAATACTTACACAACAGGTATCGCAGCTGTGTGAGGTTGCGCAGCAGAACTGCTGGCTGCCGCGGCTGCCGATCTCTGCTGCAAGAGTAGTTGCTGGCCCTGATGAGATACAAATACGAGTTAAAATAACCAAACCACAATCAGTTAATCAGAGACCAATGATTGATAGGCCGGCCACTTGGCTTCCTGGCACTCTCAAGGTTTAAGGCCAATGCAAACGGCGCGGCGTCTATGTTGTCGACATTCGTTTTGTATTTTTCTGCTCGAGAATTAACCACGATCAGGATGTTGCAATGTTTATGAATTTAAAAAAAAAGTGTCGTACCAGGTTTTAAAGGTGCTTGGTGCGACCGGTGTAAGAGAAAACTTTGATCTTAAATTTTGAAATGCCTCGGAATAAAGTCCAAGACTAACGGTTGACCTTATGAAGGTAAAAACATATGAGCATAATAATATGAATTACCTTATGAATGAAGGGTTAAATGATGATGATAATGATAAGAAAAGCCAAGTCATACCAATTCCCTCATCCCGCCGGTATAGGAGACCCTCGGCAACTGTCCAGGTACAATGTGCTTTATCCGGACCGACTTGCGGCCCTCCTCCGTGAAGATCTCTGTGAACTGCTGGATGTATTTGTTCGCTTGAACCCGCGAGCCTGTCAAACAATGGACAATATATCATTTATTTTTGATAGAGATTTTATTGGTTTTTTAGGAAAGGAATAGTAAATTAAGTGACACGTATTTTTTCTTATCTTGAATTTCTTTGGAAATAATTTATTCTTAAGTTGATTTTTTTGGGCACTCAGATCTCACACCTTTAAAAAGAACCTATGAATCGTCACTGCGCAATTCCAAACCACGTGGTGTATAAAGTCTCTTTTTTTGTGGCACGTAGTCAGGTTAATTTGTTGCCTACGATTTTGTTACAATGTTATTGCCACACTGCACCGAGGATAGCAATATCTAACTTACTGCTGTACTGTTTCTTTCTTCACCGAAAGTGCAGCCGAGGGGGGGAAATCATCCCCGTCTCTAGGATCTACTCCTGGACCAGTTACTATTCACAGCAGATAGCGCTAGTAAATAAATAAAAAAGTACTTTAGTACTAACCCGTGCTAGGGAATATTTTAAACATTTATAATAAGTTGATAAACATTTATAATAAGTTTATAATAAGGCGCCTGCACGGTATACGAGAGGTTGCGGGTTCAAGTCCTGCCCCGAGTGAATTTTTTCAACTTATTATAAATGTTTAAAATAAAAAAGTAGTTTGTCTCACTCACCCAAACTAAGCCGGCACGCAGCGCCGTTCCTTTCACCCTCCACTGATGTACTCCTCGACCTGTTGCTATTCACAGTAGTTAGAGCCGGTAAAAAAGAGTTTTTCTCACTTACCCAAACTAAACCGGCACGCAGCGCCGTTCCGTTTGCCCTCCACAGTCATGGTCTCTGTCCACATAGAGCTCCCCCAAGAACTCCTGGTCAGACGGCCTTTGCAGTATCGACAGCTTTATGTGAAAGAACCCTGTCTCTAAGATGTGCTTCAAACAGTTGCTATTCACAGTAGGTAGAGCCGGTAAATAAATTAAAAAGTAGTTTGTCTCCCTCACCCAAAACTAATCCGGCACGGAGCGCCGTTCCTTTCACCCTCCACTGATGTACACCTCGACCTGTTGCTATTCACATTAGGTAGAGCTTTTTTTTTTTTTTTATGTAGCCTGTATTGTGTCCCACTGCTGGGCAAAGGCCTCCCCTTGTGTCCTCCACACTTTTCTATCTGGGGCCACCTCTTGCCACCCCGGTAAAAAGGTTTCGAGATCGTCCCGCCATCTCCGCCTTGGCCTGCCACGGCGCCGGTGTCCATTTTGAGGCAACCAGTCAGTGGCGATTTTCGCCCATCTATCTGGACCCATGCGGCTTATGTGACCAGCCCAGTTCCACTTTAGCTTGGCAGTCGCAACTCCAACATCGGCGATTTTGGTTTTCGAGCGCAACGTGGTGTTTCGGATGCGGTCAATCCGTTTAAAACCCAATAAGCTGCGCTCCATCGCACGTTGGCAAACCTTGAGTTTGGACTTCTGAATTTCAGTCAAAGACCAGGTTTGACCAGGTAGAGCTAATAAATAAAATTTAAAAAAAGAGTTTTTCTCACTTACCCAAACTAAACCGGCACGCAGCGCCGTTCCGTTCGCCCTCCACATGGTCTCTGTCCACATAGAGCTCCCCCAAGAACTCCTGGTCAGACGGCCTTTGCAGTATCGACAGTTTTATGTGAAAGAACCCTGCCCCTGCGTGAGGGGACGTCTTTTCCGTCTCTAGGATGTACTCCTCGACCAGTTGAGGCTGGCAGTCGGGCGAGGGCCGCGGCCGCTCGTAGGCGCGCGCAAGGCGCAAAGGCGCGTTTGGCTCCGAGGGTAACGCTAGCGGCAATGGGTCCATTTTGGGAGGCTCGATTGGCTTGAATACCTGGAAGGGTTATCAGGGGCTTTAGTTCTCTGTTGGTACTATTTGCCACTTCGTGGGGAAAAGCTTTCGCTAGGCTAGAAGGTAATGCTAGGTAGATGGTCTAGGTATTTAACATTGGGACTACGTTTGTGAGGCTGACTTGAAATGAGTATGATAGAAGCTTGAATAAAATTAGTGAATTTTGGAACAAGATTCTGGTCAGAAATATTAAATTTATCGTTAAGCGGCAGACACCTTGAAATAATATTACTTGGGTTTCAACAGACTAAGAGAGAAACAAATAATGAAATAACTAACCCATTTAAATTAAATATATTATTGAAAAGAAAGTTACAGTGATAACTACTCACCTCTGGTGGTTTCTTGGGATACTTTGATGTGACTCGAGTGTGTGATATTGACTGCCTACTATTCTTAGCTCTTTGTCTATGAATGAGTTCTAACAGTTCTAAGCCATGGTAGTGAGTGAACTGGTCCAGTTTCCTCTTACGATTTATTGCCACCTGAAAATTAAATCACTACTATTTAAATAGCTTTTAATAACCTTAATTAATCTTTTACACTTTAATATGCCCAACAGTGGGCTTTACTTATGGGCTGGATAGATAGATAGACAGACTTTAATTTGGCAGCGCAATGGTGGAACTGAGGGAATCGATTTTTCCTGTTGTGTTTTAGAAAATAAATGCACTTTTGACTTTAGTATCTTCTGCTATCATTACTCAGCAGAGACTGGGGGTCTATTCTGGGGAATTTCAAACATCCTGTTGTCAAAGGAAATAGTTTCCTTTTATTCCCTTTAAATTCCCGATACTGGGCCCCCGAACTATTCTCATGACATGCGAAAAAAATACATCATGAAACCATTTTACGCCTTACACTTATGAATTAAGTTATAATCTTACTTACTACTTTGTTTTGTGTAGTGTTACCTGTGAAAACCGTTTCGCCTGCCGCCTTATTCGCGGCGTATTAAACAGCCTCGGTGCGGAGTGTAACCTGGCAGAAAGGAGGCCCACAGCTGGCCTTGGGTCCAGGCAGAGCGGCGGCGCGGTCGCCAGGACTAACGCCGCCTCCACCGCCGCCCTCTCTTCGCTACTCCCGATGCACATTGCATCTGTTATTATGCTCTGTGGGACAGACGGTTTATTATAAAATCTTACCTGCCCGCGCAGGCGCCCTGTTTATCAAAAGTTAGAAAAGTCTTATATTATTATAAGATATTTTTTTTAGTACAGTGAATTTCTACAAATTTATCAAAAACACTCTTGTTGTACAAGCCACAAGAGCTTTTGTTGTACAAGCTTCTTGTGGGCCTGTAGCTTGTAATTTTTACTCATACTTTGATGAACCTTCTTCTCCAAGAACGAACAATGGACTCGGAAGCGAGAGACCCAGGTTCCAATCCCGGTGCGGGCATGTACCTATGACTTTAATTTATTTCAAAGTTATGTATGTATATTTGTGAATTTGTAGTAACAACACCACTCGCTGACGGTGAAGGAAAACATCGTGAGGAAACGTGAACCTTTTGATAAATAGGGCACCAGTGGACAAAGAAACCTGGCAACGTAGAGGATCGTAAGCAACAAGGTTTTTTTTTTTCTAGAAAGACTAATGGCACATGTAGGTGGATATTTACTAAAGTAGAAGGTTTTATGCAGATAAGTAGATGACAGGCATGACATAAATTACAAGAGATTAGGCCCTCCTATTATTAATTGATAGGATTTATACAGCGAAATGGAATTTTCACTCAGAAAAGAAAGATGAAATAACGACAGCCATACACTTAAGTGTTATAAATAGCTTTGATTTCTACTTATCATTGAATAAAATATATCAAAATATAAAAATTTTCATTTATTCAAACCACAGTCATGCATGTTTCCTAAGAATGTTTAGATTGTGGGTCGCCTATAAATTAAATATTACATGGGAAGGGACCATTACACTGAGAAAATACCTGATTTGTGGGTCTCAATAACACATGGTGCGTGTCACAGAGGAAGTTAGGGTAAGCTTGACGGTAGTCTCTAATCTGGGCTATAATGCAGCCAGAGTAAAACAGACAAGAATGCTCAGTCTCCAGTAGATCAAGTAGGACTACAGGTATTTCTTCATTGTCTATGTAACTGAGGAGCTCTTCCTCCTCATATGGCCATCTAGGAGTCTCTAGCAAGGCCTCTTCATTGTTTGTGGAAGCCTGGAAATAATTAAGTTTGATTTCAGATGATGGTTCTCTTGATTATATTATATCTCTAAGCTTAGATAATTAAATTTCATCATCATAATCATCATCAGCCCACCGCTGCCCACCAATTAAACCTTTAAATTGATAAAATTTTGTATTACACTATCAGTTGGATTAATAACAATTTGATAAATGCCAATTAGTTTACCAACAGTTATAAGTTTCAAATATGCAACAATACTTTTAAGGTGGTGGAGAAAATTATCATTCACCGTCATTAGCGACGTCAAGTACGAAATTGAACATAGACTGTTAAGCTGCTCAAGATAACTTTAAATATATTCTTGGAAATTTGCTGGTTGGTTGTCTTATTTTTACTACTCACATTTCCATCCGGATGAAGATTCTGTGTATTGCCATTGACTTTCAATGATAAAGAGTACCCTTTATTACCAGGATACAAGTTTAAAATAAGTGTGTTTAGATTATAATTGGCTAGGAGCTTTTCTAATAAATATGATGTTGTCTTGAGCCCTTGCTGTAAAACAGAAAAAATGTGTTAGGTGGCAAAATCTTTGGGGTCTATATAATTTTTACATGCTGTACCCAAGGCAGAAAAGAGATCTCAAATTGTACGAAAATGATTCTTGTTATTTTACTTACATATTTGTTTTGGAGTGCTTCGTCCCTACTCAAGTCATTGTGCAGTTCGTGGAGTTTTTTAAACAGGTCAAACTTCTCTGTAAACTTGGTAGCCGCTGAGCCCGAGGAGCTTCGGTGAAACTTCATTCTAGAGTCATCAACTGGTTCTGAGAGATGCATCTTGTCATGGGTCCAAGTCATTTTATGATCCTGAACACCACTGTCATACGGCGATAACCCAGAGTTCACATGTTTAGCTCTATTTAGTATTCCCTGCAATTATAAGCACTTATGAAACACCAGCAGCAAATATTTGATTAAATCAAAGCGGAGAAATGTAAGAAACTTGTGCAAAACCTCTGCTTCGAGTGCCGCGTGAATTAAACCATCCATAGTGACATTAAAACTTTTATTTTGATGGCAGTAGTATTCTCGAAAGTATTACTTCATACTAATGCTTTAGGATTAAATATTAAGTCATAATTTTACAGAAAATTATAAGCTTTATTTATGTTTCACACTTTCGTATGACAGAAAAATAACATGTCTTCAGCAAGTGTTGCCGCTTACGGTAGTAAAAATCTACCAAACTTGGCATAAATTCAGACAAAAAAAAAAGTTTAGTTAAGGGATTTTCTGACAGCATAAGTTGTAGTTCCAAATTTGTAACTACAGGGTGCACTCTAAGTCCATAGCGGAACTTTAAGTGGGCTATCTACTGATCAATACGACATAAAAGAGTAGAAATTAAATGGCAACAATTTTTCATAGTAAACCACTTTTCGGATTTACTATGAAAAATTGTTGCCATTTAATTTCTACTCTTTTATGTCGCACTATACATACTAGGTGGCGAAAAAAATGGAGTGAAAAAAATATCTGCTGTTCCATACAAAAGGTCGACTCAGTACTGCGCCAAATGTATGAAACAGTAGATATTCTTTTCGCTCTATTTTTGTCGCCACCTAGTATAAGTTGTTTGTATTGATGAGTAGACAGCCTGCTTAAAGTTTCGCTATCGACTTAGAGTGCACCCTGTAGATGTGACTGACGAGACATGTTCTTTTTTATGCCAATTCGCGCTCGTTGGCCTTCGTACGTACGTCCAACGTTTATTTTCTATTTTTTAAGACGAAATACGACGCACAACTGGCGAAAGTGGAATTTTGGCGTGCGTGAATCGATTGCATTAGTAGGTTCTAGGATATGGAATCCAAACCTTAGGTCCTAAAAGTAGTTAAACCTCGCGTTGAATGATATTTTTGTTAGAAATGAGTTGTTGAGAAATGAGAAATTTGCTAAAAAATTTGCTAAGGGCGATTCTGTCTAAAACTATACTAATCTGACAGCACTAAAAGTGACAGATAATGTACTAAAGTGACAGATAATGTACTAAAGATGACAGCTCTCTGTCACTTTAGTACATTATCTGTCACTTTTAGTGCTGTCAGATAAGTATAGTTTTAGACAGAATCGCCCTTGGTAAGGGCGATTCTGTCTAAAACTAGACTTAGTGCTTACAAAAGAGAAAAGTCTTCTTCACTTCATTGCTCTGTGACTCCATCTTTCATCATCGTAGACGTCATTCCATTTTGTTACTTGAAAAAGTGCACGACTACTACTACCAACCGAGCGCGAACTGGCATAAACAAAAACATGTCTCGTCAGCGACCTCTAGTTACAAATTTGGAACTACAACTTATGAGCTGTCGGAAAATTCCCCATTATAATAATGTTTGATTGATTATCATAATTTATTAAACTGAGAAAAAATATATATTTTTTTTTTTTGTAGAAAAAAGCTTTGATAAGTGGGCAACATTAAAAAAAAACGTTGCGCGCCGCGTTTCGAAACCGACTTTCCAAACAGAAACCATCATCGAGTAATACAAGCCAAAAACTCATCGCTATAAACGTGATTAGAATTTGTCCGCGACTTTGATTAAAAAAACTGAAGCCTTCCACAGCAGCAAGCATGCATGGCATCACCAAGGTTTAAAGGTCCAAAATAGCCCAGCAAGATCTTGACTCCTGGAAGCGTAGCATACATGATGCTAATGGCATTCTATGGGTTTTTGGCTCTGTCTATCTCGCTCTATGTAAAACAACATCACTATTTTTTGGGACACAGGGTGTCCCAAAAAATAGTGTCAAGCGGAAGTCCAGAGATAGAGCACCCTGTTGACGACCGACCTATGCAAAAGATATTGACTTATCAAAGAATAGGTAGCTAGGCATAAATACCTGTTAGGCACAATCTACCTGATGCCATTGTAAATACATTATTTCCATTTTTTTCCTGTATTTTTACCTCATTTAGTACTCATTTGATACTTTTTCTATCATAACACTTGACTGCCCACGACCCAGGCAGAGTCTGCTCCTTAGCGCATAGCGAGAAAGTGAAGTAAACTAGCCTCGGCCAATGAGAGAGCCGGATCGCTTTACCGCGGTCACCCGCGCACAGGCGCTAGTAGGGCGGGGAGTAAAACCCGAATTGTTTGTAAATAATTTGATTTGTTGTTTTTTCTTTGCTTATTCTTACTTTTTCCACGTAACTCTTTGTTTTCTAATGTAAAATAATTGCCTTTTATCTTTTTTGATCATAATTCGATGTAATTTTCCTATTAGAAAATCTTTTTTATACCTAGAACTTTTGTATGTAAATTTGATGTTATTTTAGCCTGTAAATCTATGTAGACATGTGTAACTAAGCTTATTTCACGTAGACGTATGTAACTGACCAGTATTGTAATGTTATAGCACTCTAAGCCGTAATTTTAAGATCAAATTGTTAATACCTAAAGTTGACGTAATATTATTTGTAACTTTTACTTGCTCAAAAGTTAATTTATCGTTTAAATAAGCACTTAAATATATCAATAGGGATAAATAAATGATAACACACCCGCTTACAAGTTATTTCCACACTCCTTACACGGCCCATGGCAGGTAGGATATTCAGCTCTTAGTAGGTAGGAAATAGCTAACTCAGAGGCCTATAACATCCATGCACCTACACACATTACACACCACAACAAAGATCTCTTTCTCCCTAACTTAAAACCGTTTGAATTATTAAAATCCGTTAGTAAATAAGAAAGATATGATGTAAAATGTAACGTTCTAATAGGCAAAATAAAATTCGAATTAGACTCAAATTAGAGAAGATTTGTGGTGGCTCTCTGTGCCGCAAAGCCCAACTCAGGGGCCTCGCGCCCAAAATTGTACCGGGCATCTTCGGAACTCGCCAAGATCTACCACTACTCTTCTCTACAAGAGCAATCGTGGAAAGCAGAAGTTTGTTTCTCTTCTCTCTTCCCCGCAACATCCCGGTACCACCAACGACGTCGGTGCTACAACCTGCTGACGCCGCCGCCGCCGCCGCCTGCTAAACCGCTGCGAACTCGCCGGTAAAGCACGCCACCGAGTCGCCGAGTCGCCGAGCCCGCTGACGGGTACCTACTGCGGACCCTGCCGCCGGTACCCCTGCGCCTGGTCACACGCCTGGTGCTACCAGGGCGCAAGTACCCACTGCGACGAGTCCGGCCGGTACCTACGGCCCGCCCTCACGGTCGATACCTACGCGACGACGACGATCAGCTGCGAGAAGTACCTACTCCCGGGCGCCAAGAGAGGGTCACCTAGCTGCGAGAGGAATCCACGGGTTTTACTGTTGGCCCGAACCTCAACACACCCCTAGGGGTACCCGAATCACCCCCCCATAGCATTGGTTTTTATTTTTTGACTTTTTTTGACTTTTTTTGTATTTAAAGTTTTAAATATTTTTTATTGGGATCTTAGATAATAGTCTATCACAAAAAAAAAATTATTAGCTTTAAACTTGTAAAAGATACCGCCATTTTGATAAAAAGTTCAATAATACCGTTTTAAAGAAAACATCATCGAATACCTAAGTTAGTATGGAGAGAAAAAAGCAGGGGTCTGAAAGATTTTTGATTGATTTCAAAAACATTCCTACAACTTGAACCTTCAGACTAAACACACAAAAAAACTGGCCAAGTGCGAGTAGAACTCGCGCACTGAGAGTACCCTACCGCCATACAATAGGTTATACGGACCCTCGGCGCGTGAGTCCGGGTCGCGCTTGATCGTTTTTAGGGTTTCGTACCCGAAGGGTTCCACACGAGACCCTATTACTAAGACTCCGCTGTCCGTCCGTCTTTCCGTCTGTCTGTCCGTCTGTCACGGCTGTATCTCATGAACCGTGATAGTTAGACAGTTGAAATTTTCACAGATGATGTATTTCTATTGCCGCTATAACAACACATACTAAAAAACTGAATAAAATAAACATTTAAGGGGGCTCCCATACAACAAACGTGTTTTTTTTTGCCTTTCTTATAGATGCTAAGGAACCCTTCGTGCGCGAGTCTGACTCGCACTTGGCCGGTTTTTATTTTATTTTATTATACTTTAGAGTAAGCCCTATAATCATACCAAGTTTGTTGCTTGTATATCTTACCGTTTTTTCTATAGAGCAAAAAGTATAAAACAACGTTTTTTGTATGGGGACCCCTCTTATTTTTTAATATTTTTTTATTTTTATTATGTCTTTAGTAATCAACCATAATAAAACATAATCTCTGAAAATTTCAACTGGCTACCTAGTACAGTTCCAAAGATACAGCCCTTTGAATGAGTGTTACGGTGTATATGTCGGGTGCGTGTTGAGTTGTGACGTCACAGCAGCTGACGACCGCGCGCCCGTCGCACAGCTAGTTTAAAATTAAATATTTCGAGAACTAGAAGACGTATCAAAAAAAAATTATTCACCCAATGTTTCCATTTTTAATAGAGTGTATGGTAAGGTAAAAATCAAAAGTTGATGGTATTCTTCATTCCGGTTTTTCAACTTTGATCATTAATTACTCGAATTAAAGGCCCTCAGAGCACCATAAAGTGACAGATTTTTTTATGCTAATCTAAACCAGGTTCAGATTGTAGAAAAGTTTTTGAAATCAATCAAAAATCCTTCTAACCCCTACTTTTTCTTCTCCCCTTACTAACTTATTCGATGAAGTTTTCTCTAAAACAGCATTTTTGAACTTTGGATCAAAATTGTGGTATCTTCTACAAGTTTAAACTGTACATTATTTTTTTGTTGATAGACTAGTTATCTAAGAACATAATGAAGAAAAAAAAAAGGTACAAAAAAAGTTAAAAAATAAAAACCAATGCTAGGTAATTCTTCCAAAAAAAAACTTAAAAGCCTCATAACTTCTAAACATCAAAAAATCGCTGAACATACATGGGGGTGATTCGGGTACCCCTAGGGGGCTCTATCTCTGGACTTCCACTTGACACTATTTTTTGGGACACCCTGTATAAACCCATAGATACCTACGCTCTAACCCAGCCTTATGCTACGCTTGCTATTCGAGACCAAGTGATGTTAGTGATGCAAATTTCTCTCCCTTTAAATTTATCAGAATCGGGATGATGCAGGATTATTTATTAGGTACTTACCTATCGTCAAAAACAAACGAAACATTCCTAAATTTATCTAATGCACACTCGGTTTTAGACAGCTAGGTAATTCTCTGCTCGAGGATGGGTTTGTTTTGTTTTGAACCGATGGTGCAGTACAGACATAAGATGTGCATTATTGATACAAAACTATCTAACAATAATTTCTCAAGAAACTGACAGACTGACATAAATGTTTGATCCACCCACCACTAGCCCACCACCCTGTATAACAGCCTACTTGTAATACCCAAAATATGTACCTACTCCATTCTCATAAAGATTTTGGAACTTATAGGAAACAGGTTATAGGAAGCTAATAATAAATAGTACGATAAGTAAGGAAATAAACACAGTAATTTTTTTTTTATAGAAATGCGTTAAAAGATTGGTTTGTACTTATTTTTTTTATTAATATAAAAACAATACATATTATGCACGTCATAATTATTATTAATGATCATTTGAAGCCATGTGCCTCATTAAGTTAGAAACAAACTTGTCTATCTTTCTAACATCTTGCTGGACCTCTGTTTTGTACTGCAAACACTGAAAAGGAGAAAAGATACCAATTGTAATGGTATAATGACAAAACAATCTACAATGGTGACTTAGCTTGAGCGCAATATCTACATGGATACAATATAAATCTCTCCCATCATTAGGTAAAATCTGTCAAAATTCAAACAGCCACCTATTAAGGTTTCAAACATAAATATAGGACAGACTGACAACCTGTGCCATTAGGACCTTACATTCTCAGACAACCAACATAGGCTTATAACCCTTGATTTTTTTTAAGGTAAGGCCACATCAGTCGGCAAATAGCAGAGGTTCATGTGTCCAGCCTGCTATAAAGATTGCTGCAATACTAGGTATCCTTCCATTTCCAGATTTCCACTGGGGGCAATGTGGTGAGGTTACTTTCCACTTAGGATTAGGAGATTAAGAGTTACCAACCTTTTTGTTGTCCGTTATTTTAACTAAAAAAGCACCTTTGGAATGTGAATATTTGAGGCTATACCGCGTATTTATTGGATCGCGAAGATACAACATCTCTGCAGACTTCTCAAACTCCTCCCAATTTGGTATGAACGTCATTTTTATGCAAGATTTGGTATCAAAGCTTACTTCAGGAATTCAGATACAGCTCGTTAGGAAATTAAACGGCGACCAAGTCCGAAATTTACAAGATTTTTTGAGAAATTCAACGTCGACATCAATCGTTTTGCTGTAAAGTTGACTTCTTTTTTAATCTGTGGTTGACTTTTGACTTTTGTTTGCCACAGAATATGCACAGACTACATGCAGATGCTTTGCTTTGACAGCTCAGCTGATTGTGCGGCTGAAAGGGTTATTCAGCCAAATCAGCCATCAGCCAACGTCTTTGGAGACAAGATTGAGTTCGTTGAGGCTAGGCGAGGGTGAGCTGGGCTGAATGGATGTGGACGAGGCTGGGCGGGTGGACCGGGAATCTGAATAGTCCGCGCTCACAGATTCCGCATCTTTTTTAGTGAATTTTCTGACTTGGCAACATTAATAGCACAGTGTGAGCGGGCAACCCTAAAAACCAGTGGTGCCACTTTCGTAGAATCGCCAAGATTTGGCAAATGAGGAGAAAAACTGAAAACTTGGCCGCTTGGTGGCGCTAGTTGGTCGATACAAACAACGGCCATATTGGTATTCTGATTCTGTCGTTTGGAGTTACTTGCGATAATGTATTCGACAATGGAATGGTGGTAGAGTGTGATGAAGCTAAAGGATGAGTTGCGAAAGAGGAAACTTTCTTATTTTGGTTTCTCTTGGGAACCACAACTTTCTTCTGTTGATTTCTCTTGGGATTTGGTGTGTTCCTGTATTTTTATATTTAACAGCCACATATCGAGGCATTTTGCTGTTATTTTAGTAAAATTACGACTTATTTTAGTGAAATTGACGCTTACAATAAGCAGATGACAGCTCACGAGGACTACGAGGTATTATTTGTTGCTTTTTACCCGACTACGCGAAGCAAAAAGGAGGGTTATGATTTTAGCAGCATATGTATGTATGTGTGTATGTATGTATGTATGTATGTATGTATGTATGTTTGTGTGTTCATCTGTTCCCTCGCAGAGCCTAAACTACTCGGCCGATTTCAACAATTGAGGTGTCGTTTGATTCGTCTTAATTACCCAGGTGACACAGGATAGTTTAATTTTGAAAAAAAACCAAGATGGCGGCTGTGCTGCGCCCTAAAGCAGTGGACCTAACAATAAAAACTATCGAATACCATCGTCATGGGTATCAAATGAAAGGGCTTTAAAAGACCTTTTCAAAAAGGTATGACACATACAATGTAGCGTCAACATAACAAATGGAACAAAAAATACCAAATAGTGTTTTTTTTGCCCTTCTTTGTTCTATTCTGGGCATTTTTGGGTGATCGTCCAAAATAACATAGTAAAAAGCTCAAAAAAAATAGAAGTTAAAAACTAAAACCCGACTAATATAAGGCTTAAAACAAGACCTGCTTATCCTTAAAATAGACTCATAGATAATTAATCGTAGTCGGAGGACACCACATTTGCATTTGATAAACCGATGGCCTCCGACTACGATTAATTATCTATGAGTCTATTTTAAGGATAAGCAGGTCTTGTTTTAAGCCTTTTATCAGGTGTAATCCTTAAGTATACCGTGAGAGAGGGAGAAACAAATGAAGATAATTTTTCCACACTTTTAGAGTCAGGTAGCGGGTAGCGGCATCTCGCTTCACGCGGTGAAATAAAGAAATATCGCGATAGCCGATAATAGGATAAAACTTTTATCGTGACATTGTGCTTCTGTATTTTTTTAAATCCGCTTTTTACATTTCTTGATGATCCGAACAAAATCAGGTTAACGCCGAACGAACATTCATAAACCCTACATAAAATTATTATAAACATCGCTTGTTGAATACTAGTGGTTCGCCTTAACTGTGAACTCGCGACCCCATATAAACTTAAAACCCCCATATCTCGGCAGCCCTTCAACCGATTTGGCTCATGTTTGAACTTAAAAAATCTTTTAATTTCATTTACCCGCCTACCAAATTTCATAACGATCCGACTAAATTTACTCAAGTTATCGTCGAACGAACATACATACAAACATACAAACGCCGGATTGTTCTAGTAGACTCGGAGAACTTCGCTCGCTCGTTCAATAACTAGTGGTTCGCCCCGAACTGTGAACTCGCGACCAAATATAAACTTAACAACCCTATATCTCGACAACCCCTCGACCGATTTGGCTCATGTTCGAACTTAAAAATTATTTTAATTTCATTTACCCGCCTACCAAAATTTCATAACGATCCAACCAAATTTACTCAAGTTATCGTCGAACGAACATTCATACATACATACATACATACATACATACATACAAACGCCGGATTGTTCCAGTAGACTCTGAGAACTTCGCTCGCTTCGCTCGCTCGTTCAATTATTAGTTTTGTAGTTATGTGTTTCTTGATTTTTTTTTGGAATCTTTGTAAAAAAAATCCGCATAGTTGTTAGTCATAAAAACCGGTTTATTTCCGAGAAAGAATCGTAACGAAATTAACAATCTTTTAAAAGGTTAAAAAATATTTTTTTTATGCATATGTCGCAGGGATATTGTCAAACCAGTGATATTATAATTACCCTAGTGAAATTACAATGGGGTTTTTTCCAGGCATCAAAAATGCACGAATAACTGTCAAAATCAGTCTATTAATCTGTGGTTTCCATACAAACCACAGATTTAGTTGCGCGATAATTCGCGAATCGCTGTCAAATTTGACACTTGGAAAAATCCCTATTACCCGGATTATTGTCAATCGCCTCCATTTCTTACAATTTCTCGGACTTATTTTAGTGTTATTGTAATCTCACGGGAACGCTGTAGTGGTTTTATAATAACCCTAGGTATATTATGAGTCAAGTTTGTAGTGGGGGACTTCGTGCGTTTTGATTGGTCAACTCTTCTTTAACCGCCATTTGCTTAGCCGCTCCTAGGAACGCGCGGAAAAAACACAAAACAGTTGAAGGCGCAACTTCCGGACCGACCGCCTGCCGTCACGAGTATGCCACTTGAGACGCAGTTTAGACCCATAAATAATGGTCGTTTCGCTTTGAAGTGTTTGGAGACTTTGTTAGTAATATAAACAAGAATGTCGTTGTATACTTTGTCAAGTTATAAGTTGAATGGTTTCGTTTTTAATAGCTGTGTAAACAAAGTTAGTGGGAATGTCACGCTCTTGTTACAGAATATTGACATTATTACGAAATCAAGATCGATAACCTATAGATGTTTTATGCTTTTTGGAATCGGGAATAGTTGCCTGATAATACTACAAGTTTATTTCATATAGCTGTATAGAGAAAATAAAAAATAACTTGAAACAAAAAATGGTGTTACTTTCTTGGCAAGTGGTGATTGCGCGGTGGTTTTAAATTGGTATTCTGTGTAAGTTGTATAAAGTATAGACCTGAAATATATATATCATCTAAAACTAGACTATGTAAGAAATGTTACGATAAAAGATCAATTACATTATATTAAAATAATTCGAGAGAAATAGAGGCTTGAAATGAACACTAGATTTTGCCATTTTCTCCTTTTGGTTTCTATTTAGTTTTATGTGTGTTTTTTGTATGACTATATCTCTAGATTAACACTTATTTTTAAAGAATGCCTAGTTAGCTCTGTAATTTAATATGATTTTGTGTATAGATAGGACGAAAACATCGTAAATTTATCCTATTTCTAATTACCAATTTGCTGCAGGATATTTGTTAACCCTTGCGCAATTAATTGGTACTGCGTATAAAGGCCACAACACATCTGACTATTTTCTAGGTACCAATTTACTTTTGTATAAATGAAACCAAAAATGTATGTGAAGGATATTATAAAAAAAAATATATACACATTTATTTTTGATGGTAACCTTAAAAGCTGTGTTAAGAATATCTTATAAAAACAAAAATGTATGTAGGTATGTGAAACCAAAAATTTACTTAGGTGAAGGATATTACTATTATTATACAAGGTGTTACAAAATATAAGTCCAAAAAAAAATTTTATTTCTATCAATTTAAGTAAAAAAAACCATGTAAGCAAATATTCTAAGCAAAAATTCGTTGAAGTAAAAAAACATTTTTTTTAAGCAAAAATTTTTCTAAGTCCAAAAAAATATTTTATTTCTATGAATTGTTGCGGGTCGGCCTCCTTTAGGGCCCCCATTCGTATACCCCTACACCGACAACCCGCCACAAGTCCAGCAAGTCCAACAACCTTCGTAAGTATAATCCGCGCGCGATGAGAATGGGATGGAACTTTGTCATAGTCTATCGTCAATATACTCTAATTTACTTTGAAAAGGTTGCTTCAACGCGAGTTTGCTTACCGCGCGAGTCTCACTCACTTCCATCAAATTCTCATCCGTGCCGTTCAGTGCCGTGATCAGCCACATTAGCTACGACCCTTAGACAGAAACGCTTATGGAATAAGGGCAAATTCATATCCAAAGCATAAAGACACACAACCATCAAGTTTTAAAATTGCAATCATTTACGAATCTTTCTATAGTTCTTACCACTTTGAGGTGTAATTGATACTTCAGTAATGCGAGAACACTTTCTTACGCCTCAAAGTGGTCTATTTTAAAGAAAAATGGCACAAAATAAGTATTGAATTACTTACCTTGAAAGTACACCTCCAACTGGTCATTGAAAAATGAAAAATAACTGTATCTAACCGACTATAACTTAGTTTGTGACCTGTCACAATAACATTTACTTAGTAAACAACCTAACTACACAAAAGCAATCAATCTAAATACATGTAAACTAATGAAATAAGAACGAAAACAAAAGCACCCACGGAACACGAATCGCCTTCCCGTCGTACCGTTTTGAAGTGACTGGCGTTTGAACTGCGTAGGCGATGGAACGAATCATTGTATGGACGAGTCATTCGGAATTTTGCAAGGAAGAGATAGAAACAGTAAGTCAGGCACTAGTTTAATGGGTGTGAAGGGGATAGTAAATTTTCTGGTATGTGTTGGCTATGGACATTTTAGTGTCCGTGCGCACGAAATTTTAAAAAAGTGGTTGGCAAATTTTTAGCCACTCTTCCTAGGAGCGGTTAGGAATTCCACATAGAGCTAAGAAAATATTACAGTGACCAGACTCATAAAACAAAAAATCGGCCGAATGCTAGTCGGACTCGCGCACTGAGGGTTATGTGTACGCTCATGGTTGTGTGTACGCTCATGCATAAGTCCGACTCGCACTTGACTGTTTTTTATTATTTGTTGTTACACTATAAAGCTCTAGATCTACACCAAGATTGACGCTTGTAGTATTACCGTTTTTGTGATAGAGCATAAAGTATAAAATCACGTTTGTTCTATGGGGACACCCCTTATTTTGTTATTAATATCTAATTTGTAGTGTCCCCCATGAAAAATATTCTGTCATTATGTCAACTGGCTTAGGTAAGGGTAGGAAATACAAACGGAGAGTTCGGGAATGGAACCCTAAAAACTAATCTAACTTATTGTGACTTACAATAAGATAAAACTGCGATATTAGACATACTTGCAATAAAGCTTGTGATTTCCAGAAACCTGTCTATTATTTTGTAACTCTATGATTTCAAAATTGTCAATTTGAAAACGTACCAATCATTGACCGTCTGACAATCTAACGGCAGTGAAATTGTCAAGTTATTGCTGCCTTACAGTATCACTGCGTGAGTCTAGTGAAATTATAATGTCACTGAAATAAGCCCGTGATATTGTGAGAAATGGTGGCGGTTGACAATAATTCGGGTAATTGTAATTTCACTAGGGTAATTATAATATCACTGGTTTGACAATATCCATGCGACACATATATTTTGAAACAACGTAATCACGGGGAAAAAAACCAAACAACCAAAAGGCTGTGCCAAAAAGATTGGAATGGTATGGCAACACTCCTAAAAGCGCAACGAACGACGAAAATCAATAATGTACAAAAGTGGTGTTCTTTCTTTCCTCTTTTTAAAATGAGGACGTGATAAACCTATGGAAACTCCATCGAAAAAAACAATTTTTATTTGAGAAAAACAATAACTGTCAAGTTTTGATGCTCATTTTTTATTTTATTTACCTAGTGATGAATTCTCTCATGGTTACGGCGTGGTAGAACATTCTGCGTGTTCGATTATCCGCTTTTCTGCAAGTTTTACATCTTTACGGTCAGTATTACATCGTTTTATTGTGCTAAGCTTTACATTTCCCAAGTTTGGTAGAAATTTGCTATTTATTGATGCATACTTACACAGTTATTGGACTATCGACCTTCGCCATTGTCTGAAATGGTGCATTGCGTTTGGATAGGTACCTATATTTAGTACATACTGGGGCCACAATCTATCTGTATTATATCGTTAACGCAATAATAATTATAATTACTGGGCTCCTGTTTTTCCTGTATCCAAACTGCAAACATCAAAATCCTTAGCTGGGTTTAGGTGGGTAGGTACCTACCTACATGAAGTATTAGGGTAGGTACTTACTTGCCTATTATTTTGGTACAAGGATTGCAAGGCTGCAACTAATGGCACTGGCTTACCATTATTATTATTAATATTCCAATTCCAATAAAGTAGGTATAATGTGCGCGGGATGAGAATAGGATGGAACCTTGTCAAAGTCACTCGAAAACATACTGTATTTTACTTTGACTAGGTTGCATCGACGCGAGTTTGCTTACCGCGCGCGTCTCAGTTCCAAAAGGTCGCATCCCATTCTCATTCCGCACGGATCATACCTACCTAATTGCATTATGGCTTTGACAGTTTCCCATCAGATTGTCTACTTATTTTCCATCTGAATAGTTTTACCATAGGTTATTTCCTACCTGATTCACCAACCTAGGAAAGGTACTCAAAATAGTAATTTACTAAAGCTAGTGATAATTTAATTGGTGGTTTCTTTGTAATTTGACTTTTTTAATAGTTGGACATCTGTGTCTGTCACAGACTGACTACATTGATCTCCGTATTCTCACTATACCTATAACTTAACCGCTTGATTGGCGTAAAAAAAAATCCAGTACCCTCAGGACATCTATGAGCCGAAGTAATACCAATTGATTAATATACTACCACCTTACTATTTTTCATTTGTTCTAGCCAATATAAAAAGTTTCTAACTCATTTCAGATTCTAGGAGAGCAAGGTCAAGGTTTATTGATTATACACCAGTGAATATATAATTTTAAGCTAAAATGGAGGAAATGAATGGGGAGTTGTTTGGGGATGGGCTGGTGAGCCTGGGGGATGAAGGCTCATTAGAATCAACCGATAATGGCAAACAAGAGCAGAATTGCAAAATTTGCGAGTAAGTTTTATTGGACAGTACCCTATTTTGTTCTAATCTTTACTAAAACGTATCAAGATTTATAGAAACATGTTATTTGTTTTAGCAACAAGCTGTGCAGTCCCCGTGTATTGTCTTGTCTTCATGTATTCTGTGAAGCTTGCATTGATAAGTTGATGGTTAATGAAGCTGGCGATTCTTTAAAATATGATCTGGCAGTGGAATGCCCAATCTGCAAGCAAGAAACTAAGGTACATAGTAGTTGGCCTTTTGCTCAAATGGACAATTTGCAGGCCAAAAACTATTATTGACATGTTTGGTATTACTTTTTCCTAGATTCCTGGAGGAGGAGCTGCTTCCCTTCCATCTGATTATGTCCTTACTAACATCTTGGATGTGTCAGCCATGGACCAGTCTGTGGTATGCACTTGCTGCAAGAGCAAGGAACCTGCCGTGGCCCGATGCACTGATTGCTCCCATTTTCTCTGCGCCAACTGTAACTCTGCTCACGAGTTCATGAGGTGCTTTGAGAATCACCGGGTCGTCCCTTTTGACGCCTTGCGCTCATCGAAGGAGAAGTCTGCCGTGCATAAGCCGATTTTCTGCGCGCGCCACGTCGGCGAGAGCCTCAAGTTTTACTGCTGCGAGTGCGAAGTGGGTGCATGCTCCGAATGTCTGACTGTCGACCATAAAGTTGGGGAACATCGTTGCGAGCGTATCGTTGACGCCGAACCTAATCTGCGCGCTGAACTGCGAAATTTTATCAAGGAGGCCACCGCTAGAGCTGACGCGGCTGGAAGCGCCTCTGCTAGACTCGACGATGCGCTTGGAGATCTGCAACGCCAACGCGACGATGCTGAAGCCGTCATTAACGACGGTTTTCACGCTTACAAGGCTGCCCTCGAACGTCGCCGCGAGAAAGCTCTGGAAGAGCTGGAACGACTTCACAAAGAGCGAGAGCTGAAAGTCATGGATCTCTTCGATCGTGTCGATAAGACTGTTCAGCGCATTGATTGCGCCTGCAAATTCGCCAACCGACTCTTACGTCGCGGCGACGGTACTGAGATTGTGATGTTAAAGAAGACCGTGGCCTCTCAGTTCGCTCGTCTGCTGGAAGGGGCGCCGGAATTCGATGTTGATTATTCTGTAGAATTCGTCACCAAGATGGAAAAGTTTGATACAGTCACCGAGGAGACTTTCGGAGTGTTTCGCACCGAGACTACACGAGCTGAAGAGAAGAAGCGCGCCAGCGAGTCCTCGTCGTCGGCAATGGCGTCCATGGCTTCGAACTCGCACTCGCCAGCGGTTTCCGTGTCGAATGCGCCGGTGTTTGATGATTACCCTGCTATAACAGGAAACATGCGTCGCGTGACTGGGATGGGGAATGTGTCGGGCATGATGGGAGTGGGTGTTGGTCCTGTGTCTGGGATTGGAGTGCCAGGCGTGGGCGTTGCCAACGCTGGCGTGATGCCCGGAGTGGGCGGAGTCAACAGCGTGGGCGGCGTGCCCGGTGTGGGAGGCGTGCCAACTCTGCCCTCTATGGTGGAGTACAATCTGCAACAACTGGCCAATATTGCCGCGGAGAAAGAAGTGCCGCCGCCGCCGCACGCCTCGCCGGCTCCGACATTCACGCTCGCCGAATTGCTTGGCGGAGATTTGAACTCGTCTCAGGCTTATAACAACTTACAAGCCCTCGCCAAACTTGGATTGAACGCTGGTAAGTTTATTATTCTTTTTTTAAAATAAAACAAACGCATCGAGCCGAGTGATAACGAAATTCGCTAGAACTTGAACCCTATATTTCCGGCGCACTGTGTCTGAGCTTTTCCAGCTAAGCCATCGAATCCGTTCTCAATGCGAAAATTTTAAATGTATTTTTAACCTCATTAGGCATGCCGTAAGGTTAATTAAAGAAATAGTATATTTCATTACAAGTGTGGAAAGGCTGTCATTGCAAAGAGTTCCGACAAATGGCTACCCGAGCCGAGGCGCAGCCGAAGGCGAGGGTTGACAGTCGGAACAAGTTGCAATGACGGTTCCGCACGTGTACTGAACGACTATTTTTAATACAGTTGCGAAAAAATGAACCAATTTAATAAAATAATAAAAACACAATAAACTCAACTAACTTAACATTTTTGACTTTTCCGGTAAAATGTTCACCATTTTGTGCAATTATACTGAGTTCCGGCGGTGTTAATTAAAAAAAAACTATTGTCGAAATTACTCATTTTGTGCAACAAACAACTAAAGCAAAGAAAATTTCTGAAAAATCAAAATGGCGCCAACCGTAGAATATAAGCAGAGTTTTTTTTTCTTCACCCATTCTGGTAGGCAAAGGCAACTATGCCCATACAGCCAAGTCTTCAGTAGAAGTATTTATTGATATGAAATGAAAATTAAATTTAATGAAATGAAACCTAACCAAACTCATTCAATCAAATAATTAAATCTGATATTGAAACAAATTAGTAGCTTCTTTTTAGAAATATACGTATTTGCATGAATCATAAAAACTTTTTTAGTAAAAACTTCATGGTTGGTTTTTCTTTTTAATAGACATTATTTTGACAGTTGGGAAAGAGAACGCACGAGTGCGGGAAAAGTAAAAAAAAGCACGAGTGTGTAATTGCCCACATCCCGAACGCTATACGTCCCTGCAATACGCCAATTAAAAATACACTTTTATCAACCCAATCCACTAACTTTTTGCACGTGGAATGCTCATTCCAATCGGTATCGCAGTGCGGTACTTTCAATATCCGCACGGTTGTCAGTTTATGAGGAATTCAGACCTAAGATTAAATTAAAAATGAATTGTTCGCTTACAGATGTGAATGGCTATGGTGGAGTGGGCGGCGTCGGTGGGATTGGTGGCGTGGGCCCCCGCGGAGTCTCCCCCGGCAGGCCCTTACTGACGGCGGCTGAAGAGGCGGCGCTGGTGGCGCCACCAGCCCCCCTGGTCCGCGCCACTAAAGCCACACCCATGCACATAAGGTTCAAGTTCGGACAACTCGGAGGGGGCAAGGGGCAGTTCAACTCCCCGCACGGCTTCTGTCTCGGCAACGACGAAGACATCATCGTCGCCGATACCAATAACCACCGTATAACGGTAAGTCATTCGTCAGTTCTAATCAGACAGTTCATGTATCTTTCCCTCAGCACCTTACACTCGACAAGGAATAAAATAAAAGTCTCGAGTGCCAAGCCAAATATGTCAGTGGATTTTTAGCAAATAGACCAGCTGTCCTGTGTAAGCAAAGAAAACGTCACATTTATTAACTGAAAAAATTAAACCCACTATCTCATAAGATCACCTACCATTAAAGGAAATGTAGAGGTTTTCTTTTAAAACTTCCCTTTTTATTTTACCTCTTTGTCAAGTTGTTTTGCACGAAATCCGGCAACTAGAACTCTTTACCCTTTAGCTTATTTCGAATTGGAGGTCGTTGTCTCACCTCACACCACCTCTTGCAGGTTTTCGACAAGTCTGGCAACCACAAGTTCAACTTTGGCGTGGCCGGCAAGGAGGAGGGCCAGCTGTGGTACCCGCGCAAGGTGGCCGTGGTCCGGGCCACGGGCAAGTTCGTGGTCTGCGACCGCGGCAACGAGCGCTCGCGCATGCAGATCTTCACCAAGAACGGACACTTCTTGAAGAAAATCGCTGTGAGTGTTTCTAGCTTTATGCGTTCTTAAGGATTCGTACATCTGATGGAAATACGGCACCCTGCATAATAGAACCCTGGACCACTGTCGTCTCTGTCAGTTGGCGCGGATAATCAAAGCCACGAGTCACACACAAAACATTTTGCAAGGCAGACGTAGTCCATCCATTTCACGAAAGTGTGCCCGTCACAAAGTTCTTATTACAATGTGATAAGGACAATTTTTGTTCAACTTAAGGGAATCTGTCTGTCATACACAGCACAGCATATTATTCATGGACATTATGACATGAAATTTCACCGGTTTTATTTTAGACGCATTTTAAATACACAGATTTGGGGGAGGGGCCCCCAAAACAGATTTTGGGGATAAGAAAAACATCGAGAGGAAACCCAAGGCTTAGTTGGCTCATAGTACGGAAGCCGACCGCATGATCTTCACGTCACTTGATACAAAGATAAGCTCTATGGCTTCAAATAGAAAAAGTTACGCTGAGCTCGAATCAATCGGTCTTATCACTCTGAATTGGCCGAAAGGTCGAAAAAAAGGGCCACTTCCGGTGCAAAAAAACACCCGATTTTACGTGATCTGATACAAGAATGAAACTGGTGGCTTCAATTAGAACTTCTTTCGGAGAAGCAGAAAAACCAAGTCTGTCAGCTCTGGAGTGGCCGGAAGTACCTGACAGACGCCCTCAAAGATCACGATTTTGCTCCAAATTTACGTGATCTGATACAAGAATATGACTGGTGGCTTCAATTAGAACTTCTTTCGGAGAAGCAGAAAAACCAAGTCTGTCAGCTCTGGAGTGGCCGGAAGTACCTGACAGACGCCCTCAAAGATCATGATTTTGCTCAAAAATTACGTGATCTGATACAAGAATGAGACTGGTGGCTTCAATTAGAACTTCTTTCGGAGAGGCAGAAAAACCAAGTCTGCCAGCGCTGGAGTGGCCGGAAGTACCCGACAGACGCCCTCAAAGATCATGATTTTGCTCCAAATTTACGTGATCTGATACAAGAATGAGACTGGTGGCTTCAAATAGCCCTTGATTAGCAGAAACAGAAAAACTAAGTCTGCCAGCTCTGGAGTGGCCGGAAGTACCCGACAGACGGCCTCAAAGGTTGATGGGGACTACTACATTTACTTCATCTGGTACAAAAATGGAATAAGTTGAAAATGTTCATGTTTAAATAAAGGTTGTCTGGTAGATACACACTGGATCAGTCAGTTAGTAGAGTGGAGGCTCGGACCTGGAAGTGTTCGCCAAAAATATATTACTTAGTGACCCGACCACAAGGATCGTTTTTGACATTCTCGGATAGAGATGGGCGGTGAGTAAATACTAAATAGTATTTAATGATTCGGTAAAGAAAATATGAATATTCATTCGTTTTTACTCGTTTTTACTGAGTATATACCCAAAAGCAAGAGTTAATACTTTTGTATGTACTTTTGTTGTTGGTTTACAAGGGCAGCACCATTAACCGTTAAAGCTACAGGCAAACTGTTGGAATAAAAGTCTTTGAATTGCGAACATATCATGAATGGCATTTACAGATTTTTAAAAATATATACAGGGTGCAAGTAAATTGGTAAATTTCATCAAACTTATTTTTTCGTGCCATATGATTTTGTTTCTAGTAAATAAGGATCAAAAGCCATGGTCAAAACATAACAAATATAAAAAAATCTAAATAAAACTTAAACATAAACTTTCCATTATACAGGGTGGCGCGTTGAGGCAGCACCATGAACCGTTATAGCTACAGAAAAACTGTCAGAAAATAAAGTCATCAGATTGCAAAAATATTACGAGTGGCATTTACAGATTTTGAAAATTATAGACAGGGTGCCAAAAAATTTGCGGATTTGGCAAAACTTTTTTTTCGTGCACATTCGATTTTGTTTCTTGTAAGCATCAAAAATCATAGTGAAAACACTGGCTATAATAAAAAAAAAAACATTATACAGGATGGCGCGTTGAGGTAGCACCATTAACCGTTATAGCTACAGAAAAGAAAGTCATCGGATTGACTTAAAATTTATTGACATCTTTAAAAATTATTAACATTATTATTAATTATACTGTTTAGCATTATGTACTTATAATTATTTGCATGCCTTAAATAGGTTGAATGTGCTGAGCTTTTAAATATCAACTATTTTAACATCTGAAATGTAACTACCACGTTCAAAGCAATGTAAAAAATATTTATGATGAAACCAGAGTGTAAAAAAAATCGGAGTGTGTGGACTTAGGTCTTTACAGAAATGACAGTCATCAATAAAATTAGTATAGTGCCAACATATTAGATGTTCATCTGTCAATTTGGTGCTGGTTGTCTGTTCCTTGATCGAAAAGAAAAAATGAGAAAAATACCCCTTACAATGTGTTTTAGACACGAAGTTCAGAAAAATGGTAAAAAACGATACAAGTATTTAGCACCGTCCGCTTTTAATTTTTTTTTTCGATTGCTTCGACCAGTATAACTGAACCAAAGCAACAAAGCACGCAAACTGGGATGCTTTTTGCGCTTTCGTTCCGTGGTCGGTAAGGTACACAGCCACGGAATCCTGTCAAAACAGCCTGACCACGGCATTGTCTAACACAATAGGATTCATGGCCAGGCGGGCCTGTAACTTTAAACTTCTCTAACTTTTTCATTACATTCAACCTACCTCAAAACTCACGAATATGACTAAGTATACTCATATTCGTGAGTTTTGAGGTAGGTTGCAAGGAAAACTGTGAAAGAAGAAAGTCATCGAAATGCGAAAATATTACGAATGGCATTTACAGATTTTGAAGAATATAGTTAGGTATAGGGTGCAAGTTTTTTTTTAAACTTAAACTTTCGTGAGCACTGCACAATTTTCTATTAAATCACGGTTTTACTCACGTCGGTGTAGCCGACTAGTGAGTAAAACCGTGATTTAATAGAAAATTGTAAGAAACGTTGTTTTTTTGACATAATTATTTTTACGTGCCATTCGATTTTGTTTATTGTATTGATCAAAAGTTACTATCAGACCAGTCATGGTCAAAACACGCCAAGTGCGAGTTGAACTCACGCACCGAGGGTCCATGAAACCATTGTTTTTATTGAATGGCTGCAAGGAATCTTCGTTTCGTGAGTCCGGCTCGCACTTGGCCGGTTTTTATTTATATTGAAACATAGGATCGATACAAGCGATGCTCTATAATCACCAACTCGCAAGAAAATGTAGAAACCAGTCGTTAGGGTATTCTTACTTCAGCTTATTTAGCTCATCTTTTTTCCTTTGCTTGTCATTGATGTGGTATACAGACCTTATTGTTATTTACATGTATTTAAAAAATCTGTTTATGTCGAACCATCTGACGTATTACTACAGTCATAATGATTTTTACACTCCACACCCCTCGCGCCCTCTACCTGCTAAAGTAGCCATGTGCACCATCATCTACCTACACTATCTACACTAATCTACATCTGCACTATAATATTATAAAGAGGAAAGATTTGATTGTTTGTTTGTATTGAATAGGCTCCGAAACTACTGGACCGATTTGAAAAAATATTTTACCATTAGAAGCCGACATTATCCCTGATGAACATAGGCTACTTTTTAACGCGGGAAAATGCTTAATTTCTACGGGAAAACGGGTAATAGGACAACGAGTAGTAAGAATAATTATCCTTTTTTACATTAACTTCTAAACGGCTGTACGGCTGACAGTAAAAATCCTATGACAAGCAAAGAACAAAATATGAGCCACATAGACTGTGAAGTAAGAACAGACAAACAACTAGTTTCAACATTTTCTTGTGCCCGGATTTAACATTTAAGAACATAACACTGGGCCCATAACTGAGCCTGAAAGTGTTTTTACCCTTGGTGTACCTATCAATACCTTATTAATGATTTTTTTGTTGCTCATTGTGTCCAAAAAATACATTCCGTACAACAGTCCCAAGTAATGGATTAAAGTGGACATAAAGTCCACAAAAATCCATCAACGGATCTTTTCAATGGATTTTCGTGGACAAAGGGCACTTAACCAGTAAACAAGATAGTGCGGGGGCCAAAAAAAATCATTTACACTTATGAAATTACAGTTAAATCTACCGTGTAGGTGTATGACTAGACAGAACAAAAAATTACCATTTTACGTGTTCCAAGTAGTCATACATGGATGTAGAACTAGGCGGTTTTTTTTTTCTTAGTAGTCTTACCTGTAGAACTAAGTGTAAGATACGAAGTATCTTTCATAGCCTGAACAGGTAAGATGGTGATACTGTACACCATACACCAAAATCCTGATCTTTGAGGCCGTCTGTCGGGTACTTCCGGCCACTCCAGAGCTGGCAGACTTAATTTTTCTGTTTCTGCTAATCAAGGGCTATTTGAAGCCACCAGTCTCATTCTTGTATCAGATCACGTAAATTTGGAGCAAAATCATGATCTTTGAGGGCGTCTGTCGGGTACTTCCGGCCACTCCAGCGCTGGCAGACTTGGTTTTTCTGCCTCTCCGAAAGAAGTTCTAATTGAAGCCACCAGTCTCATTCTTGTATCAGATCACGTAATTTTGGAGCAAAATCGTGATCTTTGAAAGCGTCTGTCAGGTACTTCCGGCCACTCCAGAGCTGACAGACTTGGTTTTTCTGCTTCTCCGAAAGAAGTTCTAATTGAAGCCACCAGTCTCATTCTTGTATCAGATCAATTCAGAACACGTAAATTTGGCCCAAAACCTGATCTTTGAGGGCATCTGGCAGGTACTTCCGGCCACTTTAGAGCTGGCAGACTTGGTTTTTCTGCTTCTGCGAATCGAGGGCTAATTGAAGCCACAAGTCACATTCTTGTATCAGATCACGTAAATTTTGAGTAAAATGATGATCTTTGAGGGCGTCTGTCGGGTACTTCCGGCCACTCCAGCGCTGGCAGACTTGGTTTTTCTGCCTCTCCGAAAGAAGTTCTAATTGAAGCCACCAGTCTCATTCTTGTATCAGATCACGTAAAATCGGGTGTTTTTTTGCACCGGAAGTGGCCCTTTTTTTCGACCTTTCGGCCAATTCAGAGTGATAAGACCGATTGATTCGAGCTCAGCGTAACTTTTTCTATTTGAAGCCATAGAGCTTATCTTTGTATCAAGTGACGTGAAGATCATGCGGTCGGCTTCCGTACTATCAGCACATAATAGGCGGATAAGGATAAGATGGTGCTATAGGCGATACAGGCCTACTCACAACTAAACATGTGTCGGGCATTGCACCATCAAGGAAATAAGTGGGCCACTCTATGCCCTGAAATAACAAGACTTTTTTCGTTAATTTGTTGTAACAATACCACTCGCCGACGGTAAAGTAAAACATCGTAAGGAAACCTGAGCGTTTGAGGCATAAAATAGCCTCAACGCGTAAATCGCCAATCCGCACTAGGCACGCGTGGTGTTTATGCCCAAACTCTCTATGAGAGAAGACCTCTGCCCAGATAGTGGGACTTGTCGCTTGTACAGGCCCATAACATCATTTTTCAGCCATAATGGCTGAACAGGAGATGTTACTACAAGAAGAATAACATCATGTACCCACGACAGCACGTTAACCCTTACACGCTAGAACTCTACTCGGTTACGTTACGGGCGACTACGACAAAAGTGTACAGTCTGACGTGCTGTCGTGTGTACATCACAGAGTAGGGGCATTACGCCTGTACATAATGTGTTATTCATCACCTTTAGGTGTCGGTGCATCTGAATGGGTTGCCAAATTAGACCAGTTTGACAGCTGGCTTACCACGAGGCGACTGACCCCCTGACTGATACATTGTTTGTCCAAAGGTGCGGTTTATTGATATCGTCGCTGGACTGGCCGTGACCGCCGAAGGCCTGATCGTTGCCGTGGACAGCGTCACCCCCACAGTCTTCATCCTTTCCGAGGAAGGGGACCTCATGAGCTGGTTCGATTGCAGCGAGTGCATGCGGGAGCCCTCCGACATTGCAATTAGTGGTAAGTCAGTCATATGAGTTTGGAACTGGGCTTTTTGTCTATCAACATTATTATCAGCCCATTAACGTAGTAAAGACTTCTTCACTTCATTCTTACGATCTATTAGTTACTACTGCTTTTAGGCTACTCGGTCTGTCTTCTATCAATAACTAACTTTTGCCCGCCTTCGTCCGCGTAGACTTATTTTTTTTCTCGTGAGTTTTTCCGTTGTTTTAATGGTTATTCTGCTATTCAAGGCGCAGAGAAATCATACAAATAAAAAATCATAAAAGTCTCGAGTTATAAATGGTGTAACTAACACGACTTTGTTTTATATATTAAGATACCTGTACCTCATAATACCTTAAACTCGCGTACTTAATCATCGTGAGATAACCCGCGGTAGTTAGCTCTGTAGCCGAGGTTTTAACTAGCGTGTCGTGGTTTTAGTTAGTCGTGACTAACATTTTTGTAATAGAAGACCTTGAATTTTAAGTTGTTAAAAATCGATAACACTTCCACGGGAAACAATGTGAACGTAATTTGAAGCTGGGGCGCCAAGTAACAAAGGTATTTCTAATGAGTTTGCAAACATAAGTTTTATGTTTCAATCAATAGCGTCATTGTATAACTATGGGAATGCTACACCTATAAAGCTCTCAAGTCGTACCTATTTAATTTAACCTATTATTACCTGTCTTACCTATTATTTGGCTCTTTGCTTAACACAAATGTTAAAATGTTGCTACAGTTAATTGAGTTTTAAATCTTTGAAGTAAAAAAACCGTTAGGAAAACTTGGCTCAGCGACTTTTATTTCGTGTATTGTGTTTTGTAAAACGTGAGCCTCGGTTACCAGATACAATAGAAATTTAGCGTTATATCTAGTGGTCTCATATAGAGTAAGAAGACAGTGTGTGATTCATCTGCCTATAACCCATGTCATTAAAGAAAACATTTAGGACGGAGTTAAAAACCTAGCTTTGTCTCGCTTTGACTGTATTAATTAGAGCGAGAGGGTGAGTGTTTTGAAGTTCATCCTAAATGTTTTCTTTAAGACACGAGTTATACAACAGATGCAAGGTCGTAATCGAAGTTTTTTTACACAGCATATTGTTAGGGAATGTGGGAGGTGGCGCGAGGGGAAAAAGGCCTATACCCAACAATGGACACAGGTGGCATGCTGATGATGATGATGATGATTGTTAGGGATTAGGAATTAGGTAATCTTCGAATAAGAATAACTTTGTTTTACTAGCTTTTGCCCGCGACTTCGTCCGCGCAGACTTATTTTTTTTCTCGTGAGTTTTTCCGTTGTTTATTCTGCTATTCGGGGCGGAGAGAAATCCAACAAATCAAAAATCATAAAAATCGGTCCACCCGTTCTCGAGTTATGAATGGTGTAACGTGATAAGTGATGAAAAGCTGGAGATGATGAAGAAGAAGTGATACGTAAAGTAAAAAGTATTTAAACTAGGCTAGAAGCCTGTATTACATCAATCAGTGGCAATTCCCCACCATAGTCTCATGGGTTCTTGTTTACAAAAGTATTTCTTTTTGATGTTTCAGGGGGCTAATTCTCGGGAATCTCGCATTAAACACTGTCGAAGGAAAAAAATCATGTCATTTCGATCTAGACTACTCCCGTCTACTCGAGTCATGTCGAGCGAAAAAGGCAAACATCTCGCAGAAATCTCGTGCTCTTTGTCGAGGATGACTTCGTGAGAATAGGAGATGTGACATTTGCCGCCAAACAAATGAGATTTTTCCTTCGAGATGTGTCGAATGCGAGATTCCCGAGAATTAGCCCCTTGTATCGTTAAGGCGCTGGGCATAGTGAATTAGCCCGCGCGCAAAGCAAAATGCACAAAATCGATTCCTGTATCAAATACACTAAAAAAATCGAAAATGTTCACATATCAAACCCTAGAATTAGGTGAGAGCTATCTAAAACAGCCAGTTCTGTGTTGATATCTATAACAGATTGCAAGATATTTTGTCTGAAAAAAAGTGCGTCGCCTATTTTTTTTCAACCAAAATATCTTCAAAACGTTTATGAATCCCAATACAAAACTGGCTGTGTTAGATGATAGGTCTCACCTAATTCTAGGGTTTGATATGTAAAAATTTTCGAATTGTTTAGTGTATTTGATACAGTACTCGATTTTGTGCATTTTTCTTGGCGCGCGGGCTATTCACTATGCACGGCGCCTTAATCTTTAAGAACCTCCCTTTGCCAAGTGAAATCATCCCCACCGTTGCTTCAGGGAAGGAGTTCTACGTCTGCGACTTCAAGGGGCACTGCGTGGTCGTTTTCGACGACGAGGGCCGCTTCCTCCGTCGCATCGGCTGCGAGAATGTGACCAACTTCCCGAACGGGATCGACGTCTCGGACGCCGGCGACGTGCTGATTGGAGACTCGCACGGAAACAAGTTCCACGTCGCCGTCTTTTCGCGCGACGGCGTGCTCGTCACCGAGTTTGAGTGCCCCTACGTCAAGGTACGTCACTCGTTTAGACTAGTGGTTCGCCCCGAACTGTGAACTCGCGACCCCATATAAACTCAACAACCCCATATCTCGGCAACCCCTCGACCGATTTGGCTCATTTTCGAACTTAAAAATCCGCCTACCAAATCTCATAACGAGCCGACCAAATTTACTCAAGTTATCGTCGAACGAACATTCATACATACAAACATACATAAATACAAACGCCGGATTGTTCCAGTAGACTCGGAGAACTTAGCTCGCTTCGCTCGCTCGTTCAATTATGCATGAGTTTTCGCGCTTGAAGGCCTTTGGGGCTACAGGTAGCGCCAAAAAAGAAAAAGGCGACGACAATGGCCACTTTGGCTGCTAGAACGTGACCAAGTTGGCGATTGAAGGGTTTTAGGGCTGCAGAAAGCTAACTACCTTCATCAATATGTGTCAAATTTCGCTGCAATTAATGTCAAAGTCTGTCTAATAATGTGTGGGAGGTGTGATCTAGTTTCAATATTAAAAACGTGATGATAAAAGCCACTTGCGAGAACGTCCTTTAGATGTCACAAAATGTTCAATGAGATTCTTTCAATTCTTTAGATGCTTCGATCAAGGATAAAACTAGATACAACATAGAACTCTGAAATGTGTCTGGAAAAATAGATGCCCAACTGCCTTTGGGAGCTTATTTGCTCGTAGTCTATGCAATTAAAGTAAAACTGTACACTAATGCAATAAGGTTGACATTCGAATATTAGACGTATGGTCGAAATGATGTTTCGTATTGTTCTATTGCTGATATCATTTGTTTCTGTGGGGACAAGTTTTTATTGTGATTTTATACGTAATGCGGGTTCTATGGGATTTAGTTCGGTGTTTAGACGTTACATAAATATCACATCTGTTTGCACTTCATATTTATTTTTTTGTATTAAAAACATATTTCGATTGGAACTAGAATCCGCGACTTCTAGCGTACGCTATTAGCTGTTTTCTGACTAAAATTCATACTATTTTCTAGTTCAGTCATTCTATGTATTTCACATAATACTTTTGGAGTACTTTTGTCAGCGGTGGTGGTCTAGTGGGTAGAACAGTGGACTCTGAAGCAAGAGGTCCCCGGTTCGATTCCCAGTACGGGCATGTTTAATTTCAAAGTTACATACATTTGTGAATTTGTAGTAGCAATACTATTGTATTTTTTTTTGTGATATGGAACCGTGTTTTCCGAAATAAAAGCATTTATTATTATTATTAATACCACTCGGAAGGAAAACATCGTGAGGAAACCCGCGGCTTAGTTGGCTCCACACGTATTGACTTGTCTCTCCTGTGGGCTAGGCCGGCTAAGCTGTCAGGATGGTATAGGTGCTGGTAAAAAAATGTCCCAGGCACTGCAGCGCCGAGTGGTCTCTTCACCTATCTAGTGTGAGTGAAGGTGCCACTGGACGCTGTATAAATCATCTCACTACGTAGATGCAAAGGCCTTAGTTTTTTTTTGGAGTTATAACTATCCTCTGGAGGTCTGGCGGGCACCACTCGCTTATTTATTACGGCTCCCTGTTTTTTTCCTTTTTTTGGAAAAAACTATAAGAGATACGAAAAAGATCAAAAATTATCCCTATTAAAGGCGGGAGAGTTATGGGTGTTCATCACTAAACCCAAAGGTATCATGTCACACAAGTTTGAAAACTTTATTAATTTGACTTCCCCATACATTGAAAACATAAAACTATTCGGACAAGTGGTCGTTGAGGGGTTTAACTACTCGGTTAGTATGTTTTTTTTTCCAATACCCTCAGGGCGCCTATGAGCCGAAGTAATACCAATTATTTAATGGCAAATGGCTACATAATGTGTTTGTTTGTTGACAGGTATCCCGCTGCTGCGGCCTAAAGATTACTTCTGAGGGCTACATCGTCACTCTGGCTAAGAATAACCATCACGTACTAGTCCTCAACACCCTTTACATTGTCTGAGGAGCAACTCGATGGCTGTAAGTCTGCATACTACAAGATCTCACATTTATTCCCTATATTTTATATTTAATTGCTGTTTTACAAAGCTTAACATTTTTTGCTAAACCAGTATTTGACTATTAGTTGTTTTATGTTAAATTTCATGTTACGTTTTAGTCTGATTTTTGCTCTATCCATTTGCTGTGAAATGATGGCGCGGGTTATATTACGATAAGTGACTTTTTCTGAATTTCATGGTATTTCATTTGTGTTTCACCGCATTTGGGTAGATCTTTCAAGTCATTATTTCCAAAGTACTGAATACTTACGTATTTTTTGGGTTTGTTTTCATGTCTCATTTTTATGTGGTTGCATTTAGTTATAGATACTGAAAATCCAAAGTTTAGTGTGTAATTCCATTTCTATTTGTTTTTATTTGTCTAAATTTAACAGCTGTTATGGTTCCTAGTTCGAGTGAAGTATATTACATGTCAATTAGGGGACTGCATGAGGGTGTCGCCTCAGTTTCAAGATTTATTTTAACAGTCTGGTTAGTAGCGGACTCTACCTAGGTTACAAATGTAAAACGATTCACGTCAGACAACAAGCGAACGCACAATTGAGTTCTACAAACGGATAAATTTCGACCAAAGGAGGCGACACTAGAATAACGTGCCATCTAGTTTAGGTTAATCTCGTATACAATATTATATATTGTCCGTTGAAATATATTTACCATTTACAGAATTCTGCGTCTATACAAAATGTTTTTCATGTATGTATGTACTCTTGTTTTGAGAGCCTCTTACATATTAACGAATTTTCGTTGTGTAGGTGATTGCATCAAAATATTGGTTCGAAATTATAATTACAATTGAACCATTAGAATTTCAATGTTAAATTATTAAAATTCGCTGTAATTTTAAACCTGGCAATAAATCGTGAATTTTAACTTTTGGATAGTTATATAAAATTACTATGAAGTCTTTGCATGGCAAAGTCATATTATGATACAAGTCTAGATCTAGTGGTTGGATGTACAATAATAATTATTATGTCACATTGAATGCTTAAAACTTTGTTCAGCTGTAATTTGTTGCTTTTGTACTAAAAGCATAACCTGCCTTGATTCCAACTGTTGTCACAAAAGTACGAGCAAAGTTTCAATTATTCAAATTATTATATTTAGTACTATCTACACACTAAATTATACCAGTGATTTGTTCCTTTTTTACCTTGTTGACTTTTTGTTTGTGATTTTATAATTCAACCCGACTTAAAATTTACCAAGCGCTATATTTATGATATTGCCATTGCAGAGTCTTTTCATTCCTATAATTATAAAATATTCAAATATTTGCAGAATGAATGAGAATTTAATTTTTTTTTTTTTATTTTGATTGCATTCATATTATCCAAAATACGTGAATTTACAATTTCTTTAGATTAGATATTACAAATTTTATTAATATCCATGTTCAAAGACCCGTCTAAACATACAAGTGTTAACAGATTTTCACAAATTCCATTGGTGATTAGGTTAGTTAGGTAGTACTTCACCAAAATATTAGGGACGGATTAGTCATCACTTCATCAGGGTATGTTAAAACGTTAGGTGTAAATGACATCATAATAAAACTAATGGTCTGCTACAAATGCTTATTGAAACGGGTAATTACAAATTTGTAGTAAGCGTATTTGATGTCTTCCAAATGATTTAAAAATATTAGGCTTGTAGAAATTAATATTTCGATAAAGAATGATTAGAATTTTGAAAACTATTGTTACACAAAAATTGCATTCTGTCTCATATTTTTAAAGTGGCACTAAGCTTAAATGCTAGCAAGGAAGTGTTAAGCTTATGACCATTTTTTCGTTAAAATGTCATTTCTGTACGTAGTGTTAGTAGCGGTAGTACTTAATGCTGAAATAAACCTCTCCCAACCTGACCACTAGTGTGATATTGTTGATAACCATTTATTCATGTTGACATTTAATAATTCAGTGCTCTCTATTTTTTGCCCATATAGATATGCATTTTACATATTTATTTAAAAGAACGTCTGTGGCAGTATACGTCTGTATAAAGTGAAAATCTGTTATCAATGAATCTGTCACATCTTTGTCACTAAAAAGTATAAACGCGTAGCATATAGTTACAAATATTATTACGGAGTCATAATATCGTAAATTCCCTTATTGTTATTGTAGCAGTGAAGTGGTAGAAACTATGAGATTTATGTACTTAATTAGTAATATTAATTTTGTTACGGGATAAAAGTAACAGGCTGCCCGAGAAATGAATATTTATCAACACTGGATGTGATATCAGCAATAATAGAGAGACATAATTTTGCAACATGTTAGGCTTGTTTGACTAATTAAAGACACTATTGCAAAGCTCAAAGTTCAGCGAATATAGTCCGTTATTGCCATTATAGGTTGAACTTTGGCACACTGGGGTTGGAATCCTTTTATCGAGTAGTAAGTAACTTTTGGGTTTAATTTTTCATATTGATTTTAAGTTATTGTTTCAGGATTTTTGTCCCGATAGCATTAGGGAATTTTATTTTCTTTATTTTAACTAGGTTTATTAATTAATAAACGAGTCTACATACCCCTCACATTTGAGTTGGTGTGATTTAATACTCTAATTTTGTCGTTTTACTGTTTTTGTTTTAACTTGTATGTATGTTCTGGCCTATATAAAAATAGTATTTTGGCCAGTGTGTTTAGGCCTTTAGAGTTACGAATTTTTACTGCCAAATTATTTTCTTACTATATTTGTGCATGCACATAGTAATTATTTTATTGTATGATATTTGTAAAGATTGATTAGTTACTAATTGTTGCCAATTTTTGTTTTATTAATATTCAGGGTTTAATATTAATGTTCAATTCTTAATTTGTTGTCATTGATCAAAATTATTGTGTGTTAGTGAAGTAGAAGTAACCAAAATAGAAGTTATTTAATGCCCCAAAGGGAGCGTTTGACGCTATTGATACTGCTTTAGGGTTGCATAAAAAATATTAAAAAGTGGTGTGATAAGTTTTGGATAATTTTACAAATTTTACTATTTTTATGTGTGAATTCCAATTTAATAAATTTAAAGTTTAAATATCAGCAAATGTGTAATTTTTCGTATAATTGAAATCATATTTATTTTGGTTATACATATCATAAAACCTAAAATTCGTTGACCTAATTTTACAGTACTAATGGACCAAGTTTTTATCACAAGTTCTACCTTTTGACCGAATTTAGTTATACCTAATGGAAGATCGCCTAATTCTGTACTAAAAATGGGATGAAAAATTAGGTAGTCCATAGGTTTAATACATTTAGGTAAATAGTCCATGGGTATTATAAAATAAGGTCAATGAATTTTTGGTATTATGGTTGTCAACTTTTATTTTATCCTCATGATGAAAGTATTATGTATTATTATTTTATCCAATAATTGAACCATCGATCTTGCATTAATTTTGGTGATATCTTGTCGACATTGTTTCCTTTGTTCTTGCCATATATGTAATTAAATGTAGTTGTCAGTGTAGATATTTTTGTAGTGGTTAGTATTTTCAATTTGATATACACAACAGTATCACAAGTTTGCCTATATCGTGGTGTTGTTTAGAGATGTTATTAGGATGGGGGCTGGGGCGGGGCTTCGAACAGGCGGCGGCTATACGCCGCGGCCCCGCCAGCTGTATATTGCTGTAGCGAGTAAGCACTCTGTCATGGGATTGTGGCAGGTCAAATGGTATCTTTTATCCATTGACGTTACTTGATAATAATTGTATCATTAGTACATTACAGTAGCCTTTCTCGGGAATCTTAAAAGTTACCTATATACACTTTAAAAGCAATTTTGGTAAAATTATATTTCTCTTGAATCTATATTCCCTTATGTATCCAGCAATAAAATTTCATCAGTAGTTGTAGGGGATCACTTTCTATGGCATTGAAAGTGCACTTTTGAGTCGGCGTGTTTGTGTATCTCCATATAATGTTCTAGTGGTGTTTGTATACCGTTGAGCAGGCCGATTGAAGGGTGTGCACATTTAGCGCCAAGTATTGTGATAGTTGTAGGGTTCGCAGCGCACAAGGTGAGCTCTCATGTTACCCTCCCTATTGGAGGTGGGCGTATTGCCTATATTGCGGCACCAAGCACAGATTGTACTACAGGAGAAGGAATGTGGCATTATGCATTACATAAATTGTCAGTTTTAACAAGACGAGCAAATAGTACTTGCTTGTGGGTGGGATAACGTTTCAATGTTCACTCTGTTTCGACTCGTTCGGGAAGTTAATAGGTATAATAAGGACGACATTATCTTCACCCACTATAGATGATTTCCACCGATTTAAAGACAACAATATTAATAAAATAAGGTTGTGAGCTCTATTCACATTGAAATTTTAAGCCACATTTTGTGCTTGTGCAATAAATATCACAGTTTGGATCTAGGCTTGTAAATTATTATAGAATATATACATTGTTGAGCTGATTATAAAAATTTAATATATTATTATACCATTTAAATATTGTTAAAGAATTCTAATTGCATTCCACATCTTAGAGTGAACGAATTTGAGAAACCATTTTCAATCTACATTATAATTATATATTTTTCTTTACAATGTAGGGTTATTAGCAGTTGCCAATGATTTTTCCTTTAGTCAGTAAAAGTACAAATATTTTAATATACAATTCTTGGTATTTATGGTAGCGATCTAATTTTTTATTTGATTCTTATACTTTAAGCATAATTTTTGTTCACATAACGCGGCCATTCGACACCTTTCATCCCTATAAATTATTCAGTAAATATAACTAACATATCATGCTGAATAGACTCGGTTTTCAGAAAAAAATGCTAATATGGTTTACTTACTCTGGTTAGATGTACGGTAAAATGGCTATTTCGTTTTTTTCAAATTAGATTTAAGTATATCTAGGTTTTACTGTATTAAGTTTCTTGTCATTTTTATGTTGAAACGTAAAAATTATTGTATTAGTTTGTGTGTAATGCATGTATAAATGCAAATTTAATTTCGTTCCAAAGATTTATTTAATTATTTTATTTTATATGTATTTTATTAAAATGACATTTGTGGTGTGTGCAACGGTATAATGATACTAGGATTAACACGATTTTGTTCTGTAGAGTTGGTGCAGCCGAGCAAATCTCTACTATATTCTCGTAAGAATATATTGCTCAATACTTAATTTAACTCTTAAAAGTATTTTAAAGTGACTTAGTTGTCCACATTCAATATTTTGGATGTAGTGGACTTAACAAACACGAAATATTATATCTACCAGACAATACCCTCCGTAAATATTTGAAACAATGTAAACGTTGAAGTTTTATGATAGATGTAGGTAGTTTTATGCCTTCACAGGGCGGCTTGCTGCGGACTTTCAAGCTATGGGGCGATCGGGGATTCACAACAAAGGGACCTCATGTGACCCGGCCGTTTACACCTCACCACTGTGCAGGCAGTTGTCGGAACACGAGGTCCCCTTGTGTGATAGTGTCAGTCAAATGTTCTATGCACTATTTTGTCCCACTGTCAACGAAAATGTTTAAGTAACCCATACAGGAGTCACAGCTGCATTGTGCCTAGATCTTAGAAGTTATCAAAGTAGAATTATAATCTCAGATATTTTGGCTCTTTAAATATTCCATGATATTATTTAGTTTTTTCATGAAAATGTATTTACATTATATACATACATAACTTAGTACTATTGTATACATGAATATACATTGCGTGGTTTGTTAATTTTATTGTATGTAGTAATTATAAGATGCCCAACTGGTTTTTATGTCTGTCCGTGTACGCGAACGATGTAGGAGGAATTGAGTAAAGCGTACAGATACCATATTAATGTATTAACCGTGTTACCTTTCGTGTGAGAAGTTTGTGGACAGAGTGTTTATTTGTTTTTAACTAGTTGCACATCTTACTTTTGACCAAATTTGGTATACCGCTAAAGTTAAAATTGGGAGTTAGGCCCCCCATTTTTCTTCTTTTACAAGAGTGGGAGATTTCTCGTGACATTAGCGGTTTCTTAATAATAATTTATAAGTTTATTATTGTGAATTGTGGCCAGGAATAACAACAGCACAGCAGTGTATTTCAGAGCCTGCCTAAAATATATTTTTGTCATGATTTTATTTAGGTATATACATGTTATTATTCACATATTACAGTTTTCTCAATACATATTAGCTTGTATTTTAATTAAGAAATAATCATATTTAACATTGCCAGGTGATCAGCAACCTGCACTTTAAATATTTTTGGAAACTATTGAACTTAAATTGTACTGACTTTATAAATATATTTACTTCAATAAAGATTTTCCATGCCACTACAATATGTTGTTTTATTATTAAATAGTTTTTTTTTTCAAATAAAAGAAGTGATATAACCAATATAATATTTATTGATAGAATAGGTATATAGGTAACAATATGCACGATAGGGTAGGTATACATGATGTAACAAAATAAAATTTGTCATTTTATTTAACATATCACAAGTTATCATAGGTTACTTTCAAATACACATTCGCCAGCAATCCAAGTGGAGATGACTTCCAAGCTATCCCTGTGCAGCATCACAAAGTCTGCGTCACAGCCGAAGTTTAGGCGCCCCTTGCGGTGCTCTATACCCAGAGACTTGGCGGGGTGGAGGGAGGCCGCTTCTAGCGCGTACTCCAACGAACACTCTGAAACAAAGTATATGATTTTACTAAAAAAAAACGTAATGTGGTCATTATTTTGACAACCTTCTTTGAGCAAAGTCGGACTTGCCGGCTACTTTGATCAGGCGCCAGCAGAGTTGTATGGAATTTCATTATTGTCGTGTTTTGCAGCCAGCAATATTCATTATTGTCGAGCAAAAATAGCTCAGTTTAGCTACAATATGTAAAAAACTGTTTTTTTTTTAATTTCCCGTAACGTTGCTATCGTCCAACTTTAATGGCCACTTGGTTTTCGTCCGTTGCTATGGCAATCCGTGATGAAGGAAAAACTGACAATCAAATAAGAGCATGACAAACAATCTTTTAACAAAATGTAGATAGGTAAATGTGCAGTGCTTACGAAAGTTTAGTTTTAAAGTGTACATAGATACTTTAAATTAATTCTAATTAGGTATACTAAGCTGGTTTTCGTTAAATTACTCGCATTTTTTTTAGCAAAGCACTATAAAAGCCTTGGTCCGCATTAAGTGCTCTTCTGGGCCACGCTATGATGGTCGAGCTCAAGCTTAGCTACGCTCTCGGCCCTCAAGCTTGGTCATAATTGCAGCCCTTGCTCTCCGCGCTTTATTCCAGCTTGTCTATCAAGGGTTGAAATGCTGACCGCGGTGTGTTGGCCTGGAGCTGCGCTACGCTGCGTTCTGTTGGCCATCAAAAGCGTGCTAGCAACGCACCCATTATAGAACGCGGGAGTAAACTGTACTGGTTCTTACTGACTTCTAATAATGTCGTTGACACGCGTCGTCTGCGCGTCAACATTTTCGGATAAGATCATGTGGCGCCCTCTACAGCGTATTAAATAGAACTTTGCTGGCCATATCCCTTTCCCACTACGCCCGCTCTCTAAAATCTAGCGTTTCAAACTCGCACTTGGCCGTTTTTTTATAATATTTTGTTGTTATACTATGCATCATCATCATCATCATCAGTTCCTTTTATCCCTAATCAGGGACATAGGGCTCTTAAAATAGTTTTCCAATCTGGCCGATTTTGCGCCTTCGTCTCAAGCTCGGGTATGCTCATTCCAAGACTGTTAGCCTCCTGTTGCACTGATCGACGCCAGGTAGTTTTAGGGCGCCCTCTCTTTCGTGTTCCAGTTGGACACCATTTCAGTGCTATCTTGGAGGGGTGGTTTTCGGGTCTTCGCATGTTATACTATGCAACTTGTTATAAAATATCCTAACTCCTTTTACAGGGTGTAACTTACTGGTCAATTGTGTAAAAAAAAGTTGAAAATAAAACAAGTTTTAAAACAACAAATCAATAACGTCAATATAGAAAAAAAATCGAAAATTTTTGTTTTTGGTAAGTATAAGCTCCAATAAAAAAATATGTTTTTGTGTGTCGGTGCATTTGCATAGCTTTGAATTGTTAAAACATTGTGAAAGTCAATGAAAACAAAATTTGAAAATACTTTTCTCCCGTCACAGCGTTCATATTTTTTACTTTAAAAATCAATAGAACGCCATAGAGAAAAAAAAAATCACCGAGTGCTATTAAATCAAAAGAGTTAGGATGTTTTGTAACACCTTGTATAAGGTAAGCCCTATAATAACACAATAACACTAAGGGGGCAAGAACCGAACAGAGCAGTTGTTAGGGAATCCAATCCCGCAAACGCTAGGAAGGAACACTCTACTTCAAACACGACTAGAACATTCTGTAACAGGCTGTATTCAATACGACTGCAAATTGGAAAGGAAGGAGGACTGTCAGAATATGAAATCGTGTCAACCTGTGCATTGTCTAAAGATCCGCACGCACTCGTCGAGTGCCGACGTGCTCCCACAAAGCGTCTTGGTGCCGGCGACGTAGGCTCGCCCGCCCTCCACGACCACGGCCTGGGGGCCTATCCGGTAGTTGCCGTCGCTCAGCCCTTGCGCGGCCACCGCGTCGCTCACCAGGATCAGACCTGGAACATTCGAACAAAAAAGCATTGTAACTTCTCCTTGCATCGGTATTCTCATCCCTTTACCATGCTTCTTCTCCAAGAACGATCAGAGCTAGTGAAGCTGGAGAAAAAAAAGTAACTAGATACTAGATAGTACTAGATAGTAATAAGTATCTGATTTATATACTTTTTTTTTACTTTAGATAATATTTTGACGTTCAATGTAAATAATTTATTTATGGCATATTGATTTAAAAAAAATATTCTGATTCTGATTCTGAGGGTTGTGGTCATTCGAGCGGAGCAATCCTTGTCATAACAAAACACACAGCAAAACACAGGATCCCAAAAACTTTTAGAGATTTGGTGACTGAACTATAAAATAATAATAATTTGAAATTGAAAAAGTTAATTTGTCACATAAAGAAAAAAAAAACACACAAGTACAAATTATAAAAATTCAAAGTTACTTTTTGTGACAAAACGGATAATGCTCAGCCTTTTGCTGTGTGTGCGAACATCATCACAGTGCTGATTTTCAGCATATCCGTGTTCTCACAAGTGGATTCATTGGTGGTAATAGGTACATGTTAACTCATCATTGATTCAAAATCATACATTAAAAAAAAACACACAGGCAATAATAAGATAAAATAATAATAATTACCTTCTGGATTAGTTCTGCAAGCTATCCTCAGCGTAGCTGGGTGTGTATGAATGCCGTCTGAGATGATGCCATAGTATATTTGCTTCTCTGTTGAAGAAGCAAGCAGACCCACCAAACCAGGATCCCGATGATGAAACTAAATGAATAATACAAAGGTTCTTTTAGGAATCTACAATGCCTTTGTAGAGCCGGCCAACAATGCTAGTAGTTTTGACAAGTAATTGTTTTTTGTCTTGTTTGTCGTGTTGCGTACAATAAAATATGTGAAATAGTAGTCATAAACTCTCTCAGTTACTATTTGGTGTAAACCACATACATATCAGTGCAACGACATTGACATCAATTCTTGTCATTTGAGGTCAAACCAGTAATCTGTAACAGTGTCAGGTCTTGGTCAGGTCACACCATTGAGAAACCAACATATGCCAGACTAATTTAGACTTAAAGGTCTTGGAATTATTCCTAAAATGTCCAACTTATGCCCGTAATGAGCAGCATGGTAACTTACTGGAAGCATAGCATTAAATAGATGGGTGATCAAATTGGCACCACATTTTACAGCATCCTCTCCTTGAGAAAGGCTGGCTGCTGAGTGACCAACTGCTACTTTGATACCCAATTCCGTCAAGCCCTTTATGGCATCTAATGCTCCGGGTAACTCTGGAGCCAAAGTAACGATGATTGCATTGTCCAACGGCCCATAGACTTCTGTGACTGATGCCAGGCCCTGGAATAATAAAATGCAATAAAATGTTACCTATTGTACAGGCATATCTACAGTAATGTGCTTTATGTATAAGGGGAAAAGTGTATAATATTGTTTGATTATTAGGTTCAATTCAATAAGATAAGATATTATAACAAACATTTATTGTTATGGTACATGTTTTGGTATTTTATCTTCATATTGTATTGGTAGGAGTGACCGATAAGAGTTCAATTGCCGAGATAAATAGTACATTGTAATTAGGTCAATGATAGTGAGTTACTCAACTTGCGGTTAAACAATGTTTACAAATGAAGCAATCCAATAAAAATATAAGTACTTACTTTTTCTGGTGTTCTAATATACTCATCCATGTGGGCTCCTTTCTTTGATAGACTTATAAAGGGCCCCTCTAGGTGGACACCGAGTATTGTGGACCCATGCTTGCCTCCTTGGCTCTTTTTAATGCGAGGTAAAATCTTCCGGTACTTTTCTTTGTCTGACGTCACCATGGTGGGACAAAAGGAGGTGACTCCATGGGATAATAAACTTTTTGCAACCGTAAGCACTCCCTGCTCAACGTTTTCGGAATCGAAGGAGAAATCTATTCCTAAACCACCTGTAAGTATATGAAAAAAAAAAACATTAACAATTTTCTTAAAATTGTGTTCAGCAGGTAAAAATACTTAAATAAAAGTCAAAATACTTAAGGCTGCTGAGAAGGTCAGCGTTCAAGGAATCTTCCGTGACCTACAAATTTAAAACAAAACAAAAAAGTACTGGTCTGGTCGAACTACTTACTTAAGAAAGAGCAGCTCAGGCTGTCAGTGGCAATATATTATTTAAGATTACCATTGGTATACTAACCGTTGAGTTGAATATCGATGAAACCTGGTGCCAGGAGTTTGTTTTCACAGTTCACGGTAACATCGGCTTCTGTTAGTTCCACGTAAAAAACTTCCTCCGGGTTGGCGATACGCCCGTCTCTGACCCACAAGTCTTCCTTTATTATCTTACTGTCTCTCAGGATGTAGCAGTTGTGGAACCGAGTAAGTCCCGACCTAGGTTTCATTGCTAATATAAGTTGTAATTTGTTTACAAAATACAAACAAAAACGACGTCCCGCGTCAAAGACTACCAAAAAACTAAGTCACAGAATATTATTACAGAGAGTGAGTTCAGTGAGTGAAGTAAAGAACGAACGAAACGAAGCCGAGCGGGTTTGTTCCGAATGAGAGTTTTCATCATTCACTGGGGCTACCGCTTAGTGCTCACTAGTTGGCGCCACTATCGAGTAATAAATACCATGAAGTATTGATATTTCAAGTTTACTCACATAAAATCATATTAAATACGTAGGTATATTAAATACGTATACCTTAAAACTATACTGATAAAAATAACCCAACAAGCAAGCCCCACTTTGTTCGAAAAAAAAAATTCAACACAGTTTTCCAAACATAAAACTGAGTTATTATCGGGACAAAACTATTTGGGCGTTGATCAGTGAGGCATCGATTGCCGTAAATTGAAAACCATTTCGAGGAATAGGGATACTGATTACTGTTATAGGGGTTTAAGGGTAGACGATAGCAACGTCGCGGGAAATTCAAAATTTTCACAGTTTTTAACATTTTGTAGCTAAACTGAACTATTTTTCTCAGCTTTAGCTCAGTTTAGCTACAAAATGTAAAAAATTGTGAAAATTTTGAATTTCCCGCCACACTACTATCTTCCAGCCTTAAATAAGTAAAATAGGGATTTTTCCAAGTGTCAAATCTGACAGCGATTCGCGAATTATCGCGCAACTAAATCTGTGGTTTGTATGGAAACCACAGATTAATAGACTGATTTTGACAGTTATTCGGGCTATTTTTGATGCGTGGAAAAAACCCCATTAAAACGGATTATTAATATTTATCGCCAAAAATTATTACTTCATTTTTCTTTCGATGACGTCATCATAGCCTCTAATTCGGTAGTTCCATTGCCTACAAATATTTAAAAAAACAACTGTCAAAAGTGTCAACTAACTGACACTGACATTTGTCAAACGTCAACATATTTTAATTTTTTAAAAGCATGAATGAAGGCAATGAACTTAGTACATAATGCCAGTGGTGACGTCACACACAAAACTTTTAGAAATTTTAAATGATTAATAAAAAAATATTTACATAAAAAATTAAGAAAATATTCAATTTAGTTTCTTATATTTGTCTATATTTTCGATTTATAGAATAAAAAATGACGATGACGATTCACAACATTATTCTACTATTAAATCACGGTTTTACTCACTAGTAATTTGTCGGTGTAGCCGACTGGTTTCGGTTCTGGAACCGTGATTTAATAGAAAAATGTGCAGTGCTCACGAAAGTTTAAGTTTTAAAACATTATTCTAATTAAAAATGAACCCTCGTAGCCCAATACAAACAGTGACATTTTTGACCTCGCGCTATACTAGCGCCCCTAGCGGCAAATCTGAGCGCGGTAGTCCTCATTCCGATGACGTTCGGTTTTCGGTTCATACTCGGTGGTCCTTTCAAATAGGGATGATGCTCAAAAGGACTAGAATCTAGGGCCGTAAAACTTAGTAAAAAAAAAAACAAGTAGGGATGTGCGAGAATAACGATAACATAACGGATTATAATGGCGCGCACGCCACGACTCAAGTCTGCGGTAACCCTGGCTCACCTGGCTGGGAACTACAAAAAACAAAACAACAATTTTTTTGAGAAAATAAAATAAAATAGGTATAACAACAGAAAGGATTCCAAATTCCGAGAAACAAAGCAAAAAAAACAGAGACATATCAAGGTTGAACAAATGATATGATACTTATACATATAGATTGGCCTCCGATCAAGGATAAAAAATTCCAGCAAAACAGATTATAGGTACAACTTATACTAAAGTGTATGTGTGTGTGTGTGTGTGTGTGTGTGTTTGTGTGTGTATGTGTGTGTGTTTGTGTGTGTGTGTGTGTGTGTGTGTGTGTGTGTGTGTGTGTGTGCGTGTGTGCGTGTGTGTGTGTGTGTGTGCGATTATTCCTTCTGCTCAGCCCTAAACGTGGTCTTGGGATCGGCATGTAAAATAGTTGTTATAGATTATACTCGTAATATCCACTGGTAATTTTTACACACGACAGCACGTCAGACTGTACACTTTTGTTGTAAAGTCGCCCCTAACGCAACGGAGTAGAGTGCTAGCGTGTAAGCGTCGATGTGCTGTCGTGTGTACATAATGTGCAAGGTGTAACTATTATGTTTACAGACCTACAGTTTACTCGCAGGTATTTGTTTGATTTACGCCTTTATGTCGCGAGCGGCAAGAGCTGCAATGGGGTATCCTTCAGTGAGGCTGAACGTACCTTGGTAAATAACTATATAATTTTGAGATTTGTTTGTTTAAAACGAGCAAAGGCTGTTTGCTTATTCTGTAAAAAAACCGCACAGTTGCTAGTCCTTAAAACCGGTTTAGGTACAAATAACAGCCAATAATCGCACAGGCCAATAATCGGCTTAATTATTGTTGTTCTGTTGTTTACAATAATGAAGATAATACTATGTATGTTATTGCCGCGTACGAAAAATCGCTGAACAAAAATAGCTCAGTTTAGCTTCAAAAAAACTCTAAAAATGTTGTAGTTCCCACCACGCTGCTATTGTCCAAACTCAAACTTATCTATACCTACTTTATGCAATGCGGTCATATCGAGCATAAACTAGTTTTTTTGTGACGTCATATCTCAGATTGTTGTACTTCCTGAGATGATATAAACCCAAACTGATTTACAACTGGGGTGCAAGTATGAGATGTTAAAAATTAATCTTCTAAACTTTAAAGGGAGGATGTACCGACTGGCTGACAGAGGAATAGATGGTCGCCGTAGGCTTAGCAACATGTCCCATTGGCGCCCTTTGCTCACGGAATCCTAAAAAGTAAACACTTATTTATACAGTGTTGGATAAAAATCTAATGTAAAATTCACCTCGAGGCCTCATCTACATGCCCATCTGCGACAAATAAAAGGGTTGTTTGATATTCATGCAATTAAAATCTCCATCACACACATGCAGATAAACCAAACTTTTATATCAATATTTGTTTTTAAAAACCAACGTACAAATACCCACATCGAACTCGACAAAATGGTTGCGGCTGCGCGCCGCTCGGCCGCGTAGCGCGTAGCGCGTAGATGCAGCCGACTCGTAGCGGGCTACGTCAGTCAGCTTCCCGCGGCTACGGCGCTTGCTACGAACCGTTCGCCAGTGCTACGCCGTAGCTAACGGCCGCTCGCCCCAGCGTAATGTTCGCTCGTGTGTGATCGCATACAATATTTGCAAAAGTGTGTATCAAAGTGATAAACATTCACATAGCAACAGGTGAACCTATATTTAAAATTTATACGGATTTAATTTTATACTGTCCAACTAAAACATTGCTTCAGAAATTGTTCGGCCTGAGGGAATACAACTTTCTTTTTATCTCTATCACAGTTGCTAGTCTACTTCAAAGTACGTAATTGTAGTAAGATTTTCTTTGATATCTTTCTCTTTTAATGACACCAAAAGGCTCTGGGTTAATTAACTCAATAATTAAAACAAATTAGTCTTTCGAAGAGATGGATTTATTTTACTCTCAAAGAAAGTGGGTTTAACTAATACGATAAGAATGGATGGCTAATGGAGTTTGATGTTAAATAAAATACCTAAGCATTCTTTGTGAACGAATACGTGACTTCGATGTGTACTTATTTATTGTACCACTTTGTTACAGATGGGTACTTAGATAAAGGTTTCGTAGAGAGAATTAAGGAGAAGACATTATTACTGGATTACTTAGAAGAGTTACATTTTATTAATATTACTCATAATAAATAATGAATTGGTGAACAACATAAAGAAAATGTTCGTTTATAGGGTTCGGTACCTTTGGACCGATACTTACTGTTTGCGTATTTTTCTCGCTTCAACTCTAGCCGCGTGACCAATACGTATAAGCTCAGCGACACTCTAGGATACCCCATGGTAGCTCTTATTGCACGCGCCATAAGTGCGCCAATCGAACAAAAAGAGTAAAAGCATGTCGCTAACTGTGTCTATCTCCTCTTATGGTATATATCAGTTTCTCTCAGCTGCCCCAACTGATAATGAGTCTCATTAATTTTGTATTAGTAGAGTAATCTCGAGTGCTTTGTCTAGTCTCTAATAGCTTCATGCTACCTTCAGGAAAATGCTTGACAGCATAATTCCTTCGTTGACTGTGAAGTTCCATTGAGAAATGCCATAAAGGAATCGTTTCGATTATTTTGTCGTCAGTGGTAGAATAATAAAGTATGAAAGAATTGAAAATGCAAACAGAACTAATTGATCAGTCTTGAAATTTTGCCAGCTAGAGTAGTAGAAATTCGTATATTATTATATTTATTTATTTATTCGTATGGCCACAAAATTATATTAATACAACAGATAAAATAAGACACATTAAAAACTAAAACACATTATATTGTCCAACTATTACTTATTATTCCTTTTTGGGTAGGTACTCTAGAAAAGTGTATATTGTAAACCAAAAGAACATTACAGAATATCAGTGAAAATATCCGGGGTGGGTTAGGACCCACCCCTACCTAGTTATTTATACTTTCGTCTAAAATAAAGAAAACCTTTGATGGTATTGGCTAGTAAATAAAAATATTTTAGTTATGTATACCTATATTCCTATATACCTATATTCTGTATCTAGAAAAGGGGCTGAACTATCACAGGCACGTCTTTTGATAAAGGGAAAAAATGTTACGTGAAACTGGATGTTATCTGATTCCTTTGATGTTGCTGGAATCTTAATGAGTTTTCCGACAAACGCTCTTATGTTAGCTTCTTCTCGCACTTTACGCTTATCTTAGTATTATATTGTAACAAAGAACATGTTGCTTTAGGAAGGTATGCTTGTCGCATGTATAATCAGTGATACAGTTCCGGTATTCCTTTTAATGCATAATTTCGAATTAATGCAACACCGTGCATTAGGGGCTTATAGGGGTCAAACTAGCCCCACCATAAGAAATCATAGTAATACTATAATTTATTTTGGAAGTGTTGAAAATATAAATCTCAATCCAGTGGTAGCTATTTTTAGGACCTAGAACCTAAAGGCTAAACCAAGAAACAGTTTCTAAAAATGCCAAAATTTGCCTTTACCAAATGAAGCCCTAAATAAGGCACACCTATAGGCGAGTAAGAATGCGTTAGAGAAGTAGGTGTGAAAGAAGTTAAGCCGTGGTCAAACTCGTGTTCTTATACTGTAAAAAAAATGCAGTCCTCAAAACCGATTTATTCGCGGGAATATATAAATGATTTTTTTTTTGACAAAATGATACGTTTTTTTTCTCGAAAAAAAAAAGATTGTTTATTTTGATACGAGCAATTTTCCAGCAAATCAACTGGTTTAGAGGAGTAGTAACTGTGCTCATATTTTTTTACAGTATAAGCACACTGGTTTGTGGTGGAGGCTTGTCGGCCTATCTGCGCGCGCGGCTCTACTACTGTTTGTCTTTGGTAATATCGTTGACCTAACGTTCCAGTGTGTTTTGTTTCTTAGTTAGTTGGCAGGAGCTATGTTGTTGCCATTCTAACGCCGCAATCATTCGCAGCACGCCTTTGCAGATAGATAGAACGGCAGATAGAACGGTTTGATAGTTACATTAACTACATCTGGAGGGCTTTATAACAAAAAAAAAATGCTGAATGAATTTTATTTTAAAAAGTGAAATAACAAAAAAACGTAATTATTTTCTTAGGTTTGCACGATCATCATTTAAACATAATTTAAAAAAGTAAAATAAAACGAGTGTTAAATCAGTTCAAATAAAAAAAAACCTTGTAACGGCTTAATTTAATTGAAGGTGCATTAGAAACAGTTTTGTGTCACTTCGATTGACGGCCGTCGAAATCACCAATAGAACAATCAATGTAGCAATATTTTTAATGTGGTTTCATTCAAGGTTTGATGGTTTTCGATCGGTGTACCTAGAAGTAAGACTTTTGATCTAATTAATAATTGGAAATGCATAGCTGCCCATCATTTGCTATTCGATTTTATCGTATGTGGCACATGCTTGGCATAGGGGACCATTTCGATCAACAATACCGCTTTATGGATGGTGAGGTAGTACCAGTAAATAATGCGTAAATCGAACTTTAGTATTTATTTCACAGTTTTGCTGTTCGATAAAATAATAAGAATGTTTTGACGGATGACTATCTGTGGCCAGCTACACTGCCGAACCAACATTAATTTAGAATCTGCAATATTAAATAATAAAAAAAACATAAATTTGTAACGTTCATTGGCTCAAAGATATTTTGACTTGAAAATAAATTGTGCATTAAGCGAGTTTTTCTGTTTGTCAACAAACGGAACAAAGCGCGAGCGTTTCAGCCTTTATTTAAACGAATTAAAACGTTAAATGGCAGCTAGAGGTGAACCCACAAATGATGAAGAAACAAAAAAGTAAACGTGGACACCAACCGGCTATGACAGTGAGTTATACGACCTCCGCCCTTTACTCTGCCCCTTCTCTTTAAATAAGTACGTAACCTAAATTAATTTTGGAAAGCCACGTTGCCGCGTGAGGCGTCCCACTTCACTTTTTTTCAGCGTTTAACATTTCAGCTCATATTTACTTAGTTGGAAAATGAAGTCCGAATTTCACACTCTATTTTCATCTGTCTGTCCCTCTGAATATTTATAGGCAACTACATTATGTACCTATTCTTGCACTATCTAACTTAGGAAAATAGCACTGCGATAGGATAACTTAGATTTAGTTGCAGATTATGTTTAGTTGCATTAGTTCCTTGTTCAAACTTCTCCCTTGCGGTTCCAATTTGTGTTCTGAAGCAAGTCTAGAATCTTAATCATAAGCTTAGCCGTATTGGTGATAATAATACTTAAAAACATTATTACGAATGCCATTTGTGTGCTGGAATCAGGACAATGTTTCTTTTTATTATGGACGTAAAGTATCCAACAATAGTTAATATGCAGAGGGAATTAAAAATATAACTGCGTTGGCCATTTTATGTTTTACTCTAAAGGTTACTATGTCTCTACTTGTTTTCTTTGTTAGTTATTATATTTATCGACCGCTGACGGATGTTACAAAACTTTCCTAACGAGCTGAAAATTGTAGTTTAGTTTAGTTTCAATAGATTATCGACACAGCGACTGTTACTTTCGTTAACCAAATGTTTTTAAGGTAGGTTTTTTTTTCTTTGTCACCTAAAATATTTACAGATATAATGAAAAGAGGTATTCATGGCATGATTTTGACAATATCTTTTTTAGCCATTATGTTTGTCCCTCAACGGAATTCGCGATCTATCTCGCTGCTTTTGTAAGAGCCGCGTCCGAGCTGCCAGCAAAACGTCCCTGATAAAAAAAAAGATAATACACACATCGTGTTACCCGACTCGTGATAGTGACGCATGAGACACCCGCCCTTTCATTGCTCCGAGCACTCGGCCGACTCTTCACTTGAATAATGACCTAAATTAATTTCGGCCAGCGTCGTGGGTAGACTAGGTAGGCACTTCATTACTGCTCAGTATTTATTTAGCCGTACGAGTAGAGTAAAAAAGTGACAACTATTTCCGAAGCTTTGACAGCGCACGCACGCTTCCGCACGACCGAACAAACTATATTGTTTTTCCAGAAAAATCCTGTAGAGTCCGTTTTCACACCACCTGAAAAGCATTTATCAGTCTAATTTGTTCTCTGAGAACAATTTCAGCGCAATATTTTATTCATAACGAGGAAATAGCGTCAAGAAACGGACTCTACTTACTTTGAATTTCTTAGGGGAACGATTCGAACTCAATAAGTTACTTTAAAACTTTTGGTAAACTCTAGAGATCAAACCCTATTATCCTCATTCCTTGAAACTTACATTACTAGTTGCCTAAGTTATTATGCTAAGGATTTGAAATAGTTGGTCAAACTCTGTTCCCAATTTATCATACAAAAAACAATGTTATGTACTTAGTCTGGTATAGTTTAATAATATTGCGATGAGGCAGCAGTTCATTTATATGCAGATGGAATATTCCATGCAAAATGACTTGACGCATTGTTATTTGTGCTATAGTAAAAAGCCCGCAGGCGGCCTCATTTATCAGGTGTTGTACTCCACAACGAACGAACATTTTACAAAACATTTATTTTGTGTTCTTTGCTTGCGCAGATTCAAATAATCCGAAACTATGTGACATTAATCGCGAAGTAAGCACAACATGGGACTGAAATGCCAGTAGCCAAAACGATTCATGATATGCGATACAGATCTTTTTCTACCTTTATAGGAGTGTAAAAAAAAATGCTTTTCACAGAAGCCTATCCATCTGGATAAAGGGAAATTGTAGATTATGCGATTTGAAATCCCCCGGGCGGTCACTCGTTGATGATGTATGCGACATTTTTATAGCTTTTGTACCGATCTGAAATATAATGCCTTCATTATACAATACCTACATCACAATTTAACCTGATCATCCTGAACACGCTGTTGAAATTAAATCAACAAAAATGTTTAAGGGCAAGTTAAATGTTTACAATTAGGCCCAAAGTTAATTTGTGATCATGTTTATTGTGCTGTTTCGTTATCTTTGTAGGAAGTTGAATTTTTATTGTTGAAGTTTTGTGTTTACGAGGCGCACATAGCCGTAGCTGGATAAGGTCGCCGTCGACTTTCGCTAATTAAAGCGGATGCTTTAACGCGCGCTCTGCCTTCTACATTGCACGCGTAATGTGTATGACTCTACCCCTAGGGGCCTCCACGAAAATAGAGACGTTAAATGTAAGTATATGATTTGAGAAATTTAAAACATCTCTGGGTTATATTAAATAATAAAATTAAAAGTAAGTATGTACCCGGTTCAATGCCACATCACGACATTGACGACACAGCGCTGCTAGGGCGAAGAGCGCTAAGATGTTGCTCAAACAGGTTCCCTGAGACCTTTCGTGCCTAATTTTACTCGTGAGAGCTCTTCGGGGAGTTATAATACGGCGTGTGTGAGCACTAAATATAACAAGAGCTCGGGCAAACAGTGCAGGTCAGATTACATCGCTTATCTTAATTGGAGACGGCGAAATTCTCTGCTGTATCTTACTCGTCCTCGTCATTGTACTTTGTTTTGCGTTGTGGTGTCGTGTACGAAAGCCTGTCAGTCATGAATATTTTAGATACCCCGTAATTTGGCTTTAAAATACCTTTATTACTGAGTATTTTTCGGAGCGGAAAGTTCGATTTCAAGTAAGTTGTATGTTTGGGACGTTTTTCCCTAAATTTTCTACGGATGCGAAAACAATATGGGTTAAAATAGATATAGGGCCCTTTCTTTTCGAAGGTCTGCCCGAGGCGAAAGCGACCCGGGGCTGAAACATTTGAGCGCTAGGGCGAGCCGATGTAGGTACATTCGACAGAACCACCTTTAGGTATATTTTGTTGCAAAGTCAGCTGTAACGTAAGGGAATTAGAGCCTGCATGAACAGATTGATATGACGTCGACTGTACTCAGAAAATAACACGCTCCACCTTTCCCGAAATCAACGCTTCAGAGCCTACCTGACCTAAGTACTTGACAAAGAAAAAGAAGTAAGAATAAGCCTCATAAGTGTTTCATGTTGTAACAAAATGTTATGAGGTTTCAAAACCAAATATTATTTTTATGTCAAATAACTTAATGGTATTTGTTCAGCCGTCGCGAGGAAAGTCGGAAGTTTTCTGCACGAACATTAAGAGTGTTTTTACAAACTTCGCTTTAGACATATGTTAACAAAGAAGAATACCAAAACCAAGTTAAGATACTATACAGGGTGTTAAAAGACCGTCAACAAAGCGGGAAACCACGTATAGTCCTCATCATATCGAACATTTTTGCCCAAAGAACTATGCCTGGGAAATCAACGGTTTCCGAGATAATGAGGTTCAAAGTCGGACTTTTGAAAACATTTTTTTTTTAGAAATTGTTCAGTATCTAGTACATTTCTTCTCAAGAAGCCATTTCAAAATTTTGAATATATCTTGCATAAAACGACGTTACCACGGCTCAGGTATATCAAGACTTAAGAGGAACATTAGGGGTTGATGCCATCGATTTGTTAATGCTCGTCCATATTCTACAATTGCGCGTACAGAAATGATGCAGTGATCGCCACCGTACAAGAGTTTCTAGGGGTCAAGATGAAGAGTTTTTTAAGAAGGTTAGTTTAGACTTTAGAAGAACCGACTAAATGCGAGTCGGACTCGTGCACCGTGGGTTCCGAACCAATAAAAAAAAAAAAATTGTACGGCCCTCGGTGCATGAGTCCGACTCGCGCTTGACCGTTTTTTATTATACTATAAAGTCATCATATCAAGTTTGATGCATGTATGCACCGTATGTATGTTTTACTCTTTTTGCGATAGAACAAAAAGTATAAAAACATGTTTGTTGTATGGGGACCCCCTTATTTTATTACTATATTTAATTTTTATTACATAATTTTTTTAACTGACTACCTACTACGATTCCAAAGATAAAAGTTAGGACAGACAGACGGACAGACATCGGTAAAAGGGGCCACGTTTGGCACCCTTCAGGTATGGAACCCTAAAAAAGATACCTGTATGTAGGCTTAATAGATGACGAAGACGAAAAATAAAATAACATCTCAATGACTTTCATGGAATGTCATTGTAACATCAGCTGATAAAAGTTAATTGCATCTAACCTATTCTTCTCACTACCTTAATGAACGCCCCTCGTACATGCCTTAAAGCTTTTTCTGAAAACAAGTAACATCTAAGGTGCCTTCAAGCCCTTGCCCCTAATTATGAGAGTAAACCCATAAGTGTGCCGTTTTTTCGTCGGTTACGTGGAGTTCTCAATTATCAGATCAACGAACTAGCTTGACGCTTGACGAATTTTTATAAAAAATCTTTGGCGGAAGCTGGGGTACCATCAATCGTTATCAAGACTGTTAACGGCAAATGACTGTAACAAATGACTATCATTCGTCGTCAATAAATGAAATCTCGGAAGAAATCGTCTGCCTACTAACGTGCTTCGCTTGCTGAATGATTTAATAAGGAAAATAATACGTACACACGACAGCACGTCGAGGCTTACACGCTAGCACTCTACTCGGTTACGTTACGGGCGACTTTATAACAAAAACGTACAGTCTCACGTGTTGTCGTGTGTACAAAAAAAAACTCGTTTTAAACATCCAAACGCACAAACAAGGCAACAGGCGAAATTCAGTTTGTTTTGGTCGTGTCCTGCTTTTCACTTCACGTCTTCAGTGAGAAATGCAAGACAACTTACTGTTACGTAACAATTTGATGCGACGACCGCTGCCGCCTCGACTGCCCTTGCTCCACGGATATATTTGATTTTACTCCAACTTCTTTTCAACTACCGTTTTTTAGAAAACATAGTTAGAGATAAGGGCACTTCAGGAGATGCGAATAAACTTCATATGCTACTAAATAAAAAAATATCGATATGTATTTGAGCCCGGTGAAGTTTTTCTCGTAGAGTTTTTACTGAGAGCTACGGGACTTCAGGAAATCCGCCTTTCAGTGACTGGACGTGCAAAGCTTTTATTTTGTGCTTGGTATTGTTACAAGTATTCAGCTTGAGAGACGGGCGTTGAATGCTAATAAGGCGATGAAGGGAAAGGACGGTGTCCATCAGTATTCATGTCAGAGCGGTGTCACCCTCACAACTCTTTAAGTTATTGTTAGCGACGCGCGCTCGTTGACGCTCCATCTATTCTCCTTCATTATAAACAAAGCAAACTCGAACCCTTAATTATGGATAGGTAGTGCATTTAATGCGCTAAGTATGAACGGTGTAGCAGAAAAGGGGCATATGAGTAGATACCTATAACTTTCCTAAAATTATCTAATACTCACTTACTTACAGTGAGATTCGAAACTAGGTATAACATTGTGTGGACCATGTTCTCATGTTCCCGGCTTAAATTCGTACTTACCTCGTACCTAGGAACCCGTGCTCGTCTACATGTAATTAATTAAAAGTTCATATTTCAACAGAACTTTTGCTCTGAGAGCTTTCCTGGTTATTTTACGATGCCGTGATCAAACATAATACACCTATGATGCAAAAATCACTCGGGAAAAGAGTGCATTTGCGTCGAATAAAATTAGTGTATGCTTTAAAAGCATTTCAAGTGTGAATCGTAATGGGGTGGCAGCCCGTGTACCGTGGTTGAGACGCGTCGCGGGGCCGCACCCGCCTTGAGAAGATTTGTGTTCCGTTCGCAAGGACGCTACATAAACACTACGTACACCCCACATACCTATAGCTTCTTACAATGTGTTTTCTATTATCGTGAAGACGTTTCAGACGACGGCAGGACGAGGCGCATGTGAGAAAACTTTTCACATCTAATCTGAGTGTTCCATTTGTAGGTATCATTTGCCGACAACTTACAATGATTGTTATTGATTCATCAGTCATGAAAGTAAAGTTGCCTCAGCTTATTTATTTGTTTGTTTATGAAACTCGTTTATTCTTTCACCGATAGGGCGCTATTTTACTTCGGGCTGAAATGGGTTGAAAAAAGGTAACGCCATAAAGATTTATGTGAAACAAAACTGTGGTCACATTTTATTGTTCAGAACGACGTTTCACAAAGAGCGGCATACCGGGTGTTGGCGGGACGCATCTCGTATATTCTATTTCTGGGCCGCGATATATCGCGTGATATAGGGCATAGGTTTCTCACCGTTGTTGGAGAGATATTTACATATCATGTAATGCCGTGTTGCGAGGGGATTTTTTCTGGCAGCATGCGAAAAGAAGGCACACGAATAAACGTTGACACATTTAATCTTGCACACGACCCTGTCTCGTTTATCTTGGGATAATGGGCGCAAATCCCATGTGTACGTTGAATGAAAACAATTACAGGGTCCGGATATACATGTAGATATTAAATGTCTGCAACATGTGTTAATTTTTGCATATACATGCAAAGGAATTCGATACATACGTACATACATATATTGACCAATTTTATGTAATGTTTATGAATATAAAGCGCGCTAATCAAAACAAGAGCTTGCCTGCCGGGTAGTAATGGTAGGCTACGCAAGAGAAATTAATAGCGTAGCACTTAAATATTATGCCTCTTGGTAGCCTATTTAATAAGTGAGCAGAAAAACGGTATTTCTAAACGGCCCAAGTGCCTGTAGATTATAAACTAATTACGTACAAAGTGTAGCCGAACTAATCTCGTAATTTACCGAGTGGGCAGGCCACAATGACGGCCGAACTTTATGAAGTTTCCTAAATGCTCTCAGATTGCCGACTCCGCCTTGCTGCCCTGCTAAGACCTGTTCAATATCTCAACTACAAAAATTACATAGTCGTTCATTTCCGGAGCTAGTTAATACCTACCTACTGTTTAAATTTTAGTGCCTTCTTTATTTTTAGGCCCACTCCGTGTAACAAAAACATGTTCAAGGAACTACAGTTTCAGAGTGGTTAGTGGTTAATATACCGATCAAGTGTACTTTAGTGGAGATGCCACTGGACACTGTTTTCACTGTTTTAAGTATCTAGCATAGGTGATCCAATTGTCATAGTGTATGGAAGTCAAATATAAAAATGTAAACGCAATAAACGTTTGAAACAATATTTATGAATACAAGTAACAGTAAGTTTTGTTTAATATGTCACTAACTTTAGGTAAATAACTTTCATTCCGAGGAGAACGTAATTTGTCATAGCTACATTCAATCTACAGATAAGTTGGAGATATTTCTCGTCGGATGGTCCCGTATTAAGGGGTACCTATGTCTCGCTAGTGATGACACGGCCGGCCGACATTGCAGATGATTGATCGCGCACTGCCAGGAACCAATTAAACTTGTCCACTACACTGGACGACATGGAATTCAGCAAGATAAATGGAACAACAAACATTCAATAGCGATATTCAAAGGAACGGGCAATTTTGTTGTTATTGTTTCGCTCCACTTCTCTAGTCGTTTGTCTCTCAGCTCGTAAACATTCGGCGGGGAGAAACAAAAACCTATCGACATACTTTCTCAGAGAGCGAGTGGGCCAAACGCACACAGCACTGACATCCATAAATCCTTGTGGAGTGCAAAACGTGCGTAGTTTAGGGCGCGGCTGTAACAAAAACTTCCATTGCTAAGCCGATTACAATTGAGCAAGTTATCCCGCACAGTGTAGCAATTTGTTCCTCTGATAGCGGTAATCCTGCGAGGGTGACCCGGGACACGGATATCCGCCAAATGTGTGTATTTTGATGCCCACTTAGATCATTACGGAAGGTAAAACGTGTCTCTCGTAAAGTTGAGACGACGTACCTTTGCTAAATTAGGTAGGTACCTTCTGTTTTACGATAACATCTACACGCTTAACTAGAATATTTGTTATTTTTGTTATTTATCGAGAACCAGTAATTATTATTACTCTCCACACCGTTGGACCAAAAGTCTTTACACAGCAGTTACGTACTGCTATAGGATATAAGAAGAAAAAATAATGGAAAGATTGGAAAATTTCCAATTTTTTATTTGAGTGTGTGTGATTGTATAATAATTCTATGCCAATTTGTAATCTTATTTTTGACTTAATATTTTTAATGATATTGAGGCTGTAAAACTTATTTATAATATGCAATTTTTTAATTAATTTTATTTGTAGGATATAAACAACCGGCCAAGTGCGAGTCGGACTCGCGCACGAAGGGTTCCGTACCATTATCTATAAAAACGGCAAAAAAAAACACGGTGACAGACGAACAGACGGACAGCGGAGTCTTAGTAATAGGGTCCCGTTAAGTGCCATTTGGGTACTGAACCCTAAAAAACACCATCATTGTAGGTGACTATAGTTGGAAGTTTATCGTAGACGACCGTCGCGCATAGTAAATAAATTATAACAGTCTTCACAATTATTATCTCGTTAGCTAGGCTTTAACTTAGTGCTATTTTTATATCGACCGACGTAGAGCAAACGACTAAGAACTTGTTATATGAGCACGTGATTACGAAAGCGCTAGCATTAGGGACCTATTAGCTAAAGGTCTAGACCAGCGAACTTGTTATCTTCCGCTCGCTGGTCTAGACTTACACAAAGGTAATTAAACAACTACCTACGATCAAAACCAGGTTCAAAGCAATTATGATCTTAATTATAATTCCGATCCTATATGAAATCTCCTACATTAGTAATAACAGCACCACTGCTGTTATTACTAATGTAGGTGACAATCGCACAATGCCTGTCATGAACAAGACATGATCTCGTGTACTGACTGCTGACCCGTTGACACGATACAATACCCTCACCATTTACCTTAATGACTGAGATTATGAAATTGTTGGATAAGGCCGAGGGGCCTGTTAACTCCGTGGCAACACCTGTCTGCTTAAATTTTCATACGCAGAAGATATTTTCTTCCTTTTGGTTGAGGTTGTTGCCCCGCATACATAATAAAATTTAATAAGACAAAATTAACGATATAAAAGTAAGAAGTTTTCTTCGCTGAAATTACCTCTCGCGTTTTCATAGAAGCGTTTAGAAATATCATTCCCGCGAGAGGCATTGCTTGTCTCTAGAATGCTGCCGTTCATTTGAAGAACTTTTATAGCGTTAGTTTCACGAAATTATTCTTGTAGTTTACTTCCAGGGAAGCTCCGTGAGAGTCCACATTCTTCGCAAATAAACTCCTGTGTATTTCGAAGTACATTCGTGGTTTTGCTTCCCAATTGATTTCAAAACCAAACACCTAGCCTGCGCTATTATTTTCTACAAAAATAATTGACAGCTACAGAAGGAACGTTCTTTTATTATTTTTTGTTTTATTGTTCGCACTGTCCAACGCAATTGTGAAGAGGTACAATAGGATATTTTTCGCCTAGCGGTGTGTCTGGCTTCCCCCCTCAGATTATGAACAAGAACTCTACCTACCTCCACTACCTAATATGGTACTACAATTTTCGTACTCCCCTGGCTCGGGCCATAGACAGATATATATTTTTTCCTTTCCGACACCCTTGACGAGCCAAAGAGTTTGTACACCGAGTATTGTTTAAATAATATCAAGATGATAAATACCGTATTATTAAAAGAGTTGTTGGTAGCAATCTAGGAGTGGTTTAGTTTGAAAGCATGGCGGCGCGGCGTAATGGTGCACTGGGGGACCGTTCCGTCGCGCCAGGAATCTTCACATGCTAGGCATAAACATGCTCCTGCAATTTTAAGTTTTTGGCTTCCGCCTTCAGCATTATTCAGAGCAAAGCATTTTGTATTGTGAGTAAGCGATGCACGTAGGCCCTCATTCGGTCTATTTTTCTTTTGTCTTTATTTACATGTGGTGGGCGCTTTGGTCCTCGGAATCAAATTCCTTTTTTGCCAGAAATAGTTATTTGTTATGCAAGAATGCAAAATTATTGTTTGCGGCGAGTGCTTGTATTGAATACCGAGCTAGCGAAGGTTTCTAAAATTGAGCCACGAGCGTAGCGAGTGGTTCAAAAAAAGAAACCTGAGCGTAGCGAGGTATTCAGAAGCACGAAACGCAAATAATATTGCATTCGTGCGAAACACAAAACTTTTCATCTCACAGAAGCGAGGAAATGATTTTGTTAGCCAAGCGGGAAAAACTCTATAGACAACTACTTACAGGCAAAACAGCTGAGTCGACTAAGTTCCTTTTAAAAGCATATTTTACTGTAGTTATGGCTGCTGCACTAAAGTTTTCAGCTTCGTTGGTATTAAAAACCATTCGTTTTATTAATAATTTCCTGAAGTTTATTTATCCAGACACAAAAATAATGTAAATAAAAGAATGTTTTTTTTTCCGGGTGCATTCTGAACTTTTACCATATAAATAAAAAATTTGTTAAAGATAAAAAATGAAATTAGTAATATCGTATGAAAAAATGTATTTAACAAAACAAAACATAATTATCTATTTGATAAAACAGAAGCGAAGCATTTTTTTTATTTACTGGTACTAAAAAAATATATAGTGTACAAAATATTGAAAAAACCTGAAAGAAGAAACCGCGTTTCTGAATGTTCTATTCCGTGACTTAACCTTTTTAAAAGATGCTTATGCCCCATTTACATTCACAGTTTTGTATAGAGAATGGGCACGAACAATCACTTTCCCTGAAATACGCGTTTAAACGAACTATGAATGAGGATCTTTTTTCAGTCGGTATCTGGCATCTACTTAAACGGCCAGTGTTTTTTTCTTTTTCAACACCATAGGGCGCGGGATAGACTTTCCCGGCGTTGCGTTCAAATTTCGAAGCGCACTAAAATGCAGATAGTTTAAATCCGGCCTTTACACGATCGTAAGTTACTAGTAACAGCAAACTTTCCGAGCGTGGGAGATGAAAAGTATCTTGCTGTGTTTTGCCATGTAGGATCTAGATAGGTAGAACTAGTAAAACTGGAATATCAGATCTTTATTTTTAAATGCTACCTAAATCTATGTTGGTACTGTCCTTCCCCGTATTCCGCTTTCTGAATTGAGTTCAATTAAGAACAATTTGATGAAGTGTTTGCCAATTTAAGGGTGCTGTTTGCTTTTACCAATTTGGTACGCTCTACTTGGTGAAATATGATTTGTTAGACTTCGCTTTGACACGGAATAGATGAACCATTTTTTTAATTGAACTTTCGTAAGCACTGCACATTTTGTATCTATAAACGGTTTCGCTTAAAAAAAATATAAGTTTCACGCGGTCAATAAATATTTCCAGTGGTTTGTAGCTCCATTTTTTTAATATTTATAGTTAGAACTCCATCGGCACCCTTTGGGTACGGAACCCTAAATAAAAAAGAGGCCAATAACAGTCGCTCCCCGGGACGCCGACGCCATCTTCATTCCGTTTCCTGTTCAGAAATAATTGAATCTGAATTTTAATAATAACGCCGTCGTAGCACGTTGATAGCTATCTACAGGGTGCACTCTAAGTCGATAGCGGAACCTTAAGTAGGCGGTCTACTGATCACTACCAACAACTTGTACTAGGTGGCGAAAAAAATGGAGCGAAAAAAATATCAGCTGTTTCATACATTTGGCGCAGTACTGAGTGGACCTTTTGTATGGAACAGCAGATTTTTTTTTCGCGCCATTTTTTTTGGCACCTAGTACAAGTTGTTTGTAGTGATCAGTAGACAGCCTACTTAAAGTTCCGCTATCGACTTAGAGTGCACCCTGTAGCTATACAGGGTGTGATAGAAAGGTTTATTACTATTTTAGAGGTTAATTACTCATTACTTTTGGGGGATTTTTGTGGAAATACAAACGGTAAAAAAAAGTAAAATTATCGTGTGACATATCAAATGAAAGGGCTTGTTGTTAGGGTCTCAAATATATATTTTTCATAATATTTAAATGTTTGAAGTTATTAAAGAAATTAAGGAAACTTTATCTTCGAAACTACTGGGCCAACAATTTTGAAACAAATACAGAAAATAAGATCTTTACCTATACCTATAATAAATCTATAGAGATTACAGGAAAACCTATAAAAAGCCCATGGTGAGTAAAACCACATAGGAAAATAATAATATAAATTTTGTAGCATTCGTTTCTTTCAGCCAACAGATAGTGCTCTACAGTAGAGAGCTATCTGTTGGCTGAGTTAGATAGAAAGAGAACTCTTTATTGCACAACAGAAATATTACAGATAACTCTTACAACAAAATTAAGTTAAGAAACTTTAAGTTAAGTTAAGAGTTAAGTTGTAGAGTGCAGTCCTACATCGCGGATTGCGGTATGATTTCTCAACATTTGTGCTTAAATAAACTTCGGACGTACCGAACCCTCTCCACGACAGTTTAATTCGCACTGTCCCTTTTTTTTTATTTAAGCTTTGCGTATGTGCTGATGTACGTTACATACTGTTGTTAGGTATTTTTTTTATTAAAAGTAGGTAATTTAATTTTAATAAAAAAATACCTAACAACAGTAAGTAACGTACATCAGCACATACGCAAAGCGGCCATGTCAAAAAAATACAATATCTAGCTATAACAACAGCGTAATATTGTACGCACACTAAAAATGAATTGCTATAATATAACTGTCTACGTGTTATTTATGTGACATTTTGAAATTTATTGTTTTCGAGAACGATACGTTTCGTTCGCGAGTCCGATCACACATCCGACGTTCATTCAGCGTTTATGAACTTTTCGACTGGAATTTTATTTTAACAAATGATTTATATTATTCTTCCTGTTAAACTCGTTTATTTATTTCTACCCCACCCCTAGACCCCCCCGTACCTAGGTATCTCGACTCAACACATAAAATATTACGATATACTCGGACAGGTTTTCAATAAAAATATTTTATTAAGGAAACTCAGATATTACCTATTCCGTAGGCTGATGATATAAGTTTTTGCTCTACACTTCCGCTCAATGCTGGATGGGTGAGCCCCCCCCCCCATCTTGTCATTACGAGTCATTGTTTCTATGGTTGGTTCTCGTCACTCCACTGACCACAGCCAGCCTTTGCAGTGTAAATTGAGTACTATATCTTGTTTTACAGGGTGCAGCATTGCAATGAAGTCGTGGAGGTGAGAGCGCGAGGCGGGCGGTCCGCGCCGCCTGCGCCCGCGCATGGGCCCTGTTTCTAGAATTAGGTGAGTCAATTTGTAGGCTACAAATGGCTTTAGAAACAGAGTGATTAAAGTTGTTTTTTTCTGTAACGTTTGAATTTCAATCGACACCAAACAACTGTCATAAAATAAGGGTGATCTAAATCGAACCCATGCAACACTGTTAGCGCTTCAAGGGACAATAATTAAGTACTAAATTAAACATACTCCCGACATTTTGCCACCGACTGGGTCCCACATGACGGACAACGAAGGCGCGGCAGGCCTAGGCGACGATGGCGGGACGACCTAAACAAGTTCTTGCCCGGATGGCCGGAGGTGGCACATGATAGAGATGTGTGGAAGACAAGAGGGGAGGCCTTTGCCCAGCAGTGGGACACTAACATCCAGGCTAACTAAACAAAAAAAAAGAAAAGCGTATCTCATAAACGGTTGAACCGATTTTGATAAAACATATTAAATACACTTGCTAGAAAACCTGCTTTCAAATATAAAAAAAACGCATCCAGATCGGTTCACCCGTTTTAGAGCTACGGCTACGGTGCCACAGACAGACACACACATATTCACACATATAGGATAGCGGTCAAACTTATACAACACCCTCTTTTTTGGGTCGGGGGTTAACAAAAATAAACAACGTCTGTTAACCCATTTTTTCTACTACAAAGTTTGACAAAGTAACTAGCTCTTATAACAAGGCCTCACAAACGCCGAGGCGGCGGCGGGCGTTTGTTCAAATAAACAGCCGAAACACTTCTCCGATCTTTGCTTTCGGATCAACTTAGTAAATTCACTTTAAATTTTTAATGCTCCGACTCCTTACTTAGTGCTAGTCTTGGGAAAGAAATGAATAGACGGAAATATACGCTAGGCGACAAATAATTTTGTAATTGTTTATTGGTTTAGTTAGCCAAAGATCCTAAATATGACCTACAAATGAGCTTTTCTAGGTAGGCATACTAGAAAGAACCCCTTTGTGGATAGAACATATTCTGTTACGCACCAACGAAGCCGACCACAAGGGGCTTTGGTTTGCAGGCTTATATCAAAGACAGTTCAAACGCCGAACACTAATCTCTGCTTTGTTTTTTTAATGAAAATCAGAGAGTATTAGTACAGAAATAAAGCACAAAAGCTAAACACATTACGAATTTTTGTCTAATATACCAGTTTGACAGTTTACGACTGTGCGGTTTTTTTACATGATGAGCCCTCTGAAGTTGTATTATCACAAAAAATAAGATTGAGTAGCGTATTATAATGAAGCCCTGCAGTGAACGGCAATCACCAGCCATAGACTGATTAATGACGTTATTATAATTGAAATTCGATCGCTGCTCAGGTTTACACTACACCAACTGACTAGCAAGGCAGCGTTGCACCCTATAAACTATAAAGGAAAACGATGAGCTTATCTAGCTAAACACAGTGAAGTTGCTTCGGGCACGTATTCAGGATTTCATTTCAGTGTTTCTGTGAAAGGAAAACACGAGCGACACGAAACATGCACCGCCTGTTTGCTTCTCAAGATTTAATCTGTTCACTGTATTTCTGTCTTTATTGTTGAAAAATGTACAGACCTAATTACTTTTGGTGAAGAATAGTGAAAATTTGTATTTATAGGGTCTAGAAAATTCCACTGTTTAGGGGTCGGTGATCGTACGCGGATTTCTCATTTGTTTTATGCAATAGTGTCTATCAAATACACCCTGGTCCAATTTATACTTATATATCTATCTATCTAATTATATATTTACTTATTTTTTTATTTTTTATTTAGTAAGCCTTAGCCGCTAAGTAATTTGTTTAGTAATAATTTAAGTGTTAAGTACTTACACAATCTTAATTTTCAACTTTTATTCTGGTGAATACTTTAGAAATTTAATAATTTTAATTTTATTACTACCAACTTTTCTCACAAAGTTTTATATAGCACCAACATTTAATTTCTTATCTTATAGTGTTGTTATCGTATTAATTTTACCACCAATATTGGTTCTCCACGACACAGGCCAGGCCTAGTGTGGAGACCACCTACGAACTTAGTATAGACTTCTTTGTAAAAGCGAATTGTTGTTGCTAAATTTCATTATTTTATTTTCTTTCTTTTAAATATTTTATCCGGCACCCACAACACAGGCCATGCCTAAGTGTGGGGGCCACCAATGTCATCTTCAATAATGTTACTTCACTATTTTAAATAAAGACCTTTTCATTTTCATTTTCAAATAGTGAAATTGCATCTTAGCTAAAGAAAACACCACGAGACCACAATGCTAATGTTATTTTTAGATCTATCAAATATTTGTCAAGAATCACCTCTGACCTTTCGCCCTCGCGCTACCTTCCACGTTCTCTCGTTTAGGTTTTAATTAATTTTAAGGTAATGAGAACGAAACCTGATAACTGTGGCTCTCTAACATAGAATCCTTTACGCAGGCTCCCCTCGCTACGATGGGTGCTCTGGGCGGTGGCGTGGGGCGCGATGTGCGGTGCCCAGATCTTGACGCCGCCCCTGTCACCGCCCTGTCCCTCCGAGTGCATCTGCCTGTCTCAATCGCAGGTGAGATAACAGTCTTGTACAGACCAGCACCCGCTAGATGGACGGATGTTATGACCAAAGCCACGCAAAAATACATGCATGAACTGATCCACATCGCGAGTGATAGAGCGCAATGGATAACTCTACTCTCCACCACCTTCAATGATGGTCACGATCCTCAGCATTGGGGGAATGACTGAATGCAATGGAGGGGTCAGCATCGTCCACCTTCTATCCTCCAAGTAGTATTATAGTTAGAGACGACTGACTGTGTAACGGGTAGCCTAGATTAAGCTACTATAATCCAACATTTGGTAATTGCCTCTAAACCAAAAGTGAGGGAAAACCAAAATCATCAAAATCAGTAATTTTCGGCGAATCTATTGCCATGAAAATCTGGCATTTAGCTTATTCGGAGAAACTCATGGTCAAAAAATTCTACAGAACTCTTTTTGTTGGTTATTAAAAGGGAATCCAGCCGGTATGTTTTTTTTCAGTGCAAAATAATATGGGATGTATTCGCAGTACACTGCGAATAGAAATTCCACAAATACGACCGTGCGTTTGCCGGCCCACAGAGGCCCGGAGATATTTGGAGAGGATTAATTTTATCCATGACAATGGCTTGTACGTAGGTACAGTCTAGTGAGTAACTAGCTCCTTTTGGCAAGGAATCTGTTTGATTTCATGTTAGTTTGTGCAACGACAAATAAATGTTTACTTACCAAAACATTTGTCTCAATTCTATAAAAAATAGGCCTTTGCTTCTACGTAATGGGATGATTTGTATAGCATCTAGTGGCACCTTCATTCACACTAGATAGGTGAAGTAACCACTCTGACGCTGCAGTGCCTGGAACATTGTTATAGATGGAGTAGGCTTGCCCAGTACCTATTACTGTTCTGACGTGTGTATACGTGCGGAGCCAAATAAGCTCACGATGTTGTCTTTCACAATTCCATTCATGTAAAAGAACAATTGTAATGTGTTAATTTTGTACGCAGGTTGTGTGCAATAGTGCTACACTGCGCGGCGTGCCGTCAGCGCTGAGCCCGA